>APFE030698369.1:0-98470 GCA_000404065.3 Pinus taeda | reverse complement strand
AAGAGCAAAATATTATCACTAGTCTTTAAAGTAGATTTTCTCATTTTTATCAGTTATTAGACTCACTTTAAGCTACTTCTTAATCGTGTCTTACACAGTACTATGTGTTAGAGGCAGAGAGTTAGGAAGAGATAACCATTATCATTGGTCTTTTAAGTGATTTTCTTATTTTTGCAGCAGCATGAATGGTCTCTAATACCATTAGAAAGTGGTTCTTTGTTTTTCAGTTTATTTTAATTCATTTCCTTCAAAGTCTTCCTTTTCAGCAAATAGCTAGAAATCCCTAATCACACACCCTCACTCACTTAGAATTCACTCCACACACACCATCACTCATTTGTTTATAAATACATCACTCCATCTTAGGAAGATAAAATAATCACGAACAACACCCCCAAACGACAAAAAGCTTTAAGAGGTTGCTTAAGTACATATAGTACACCTTCACTTCATCAGCTTACAAGCCCCGGGTTGACAATTAATGATATCAATTTAGGAATACTAAATTGACCAAACAAGGTCCATGGTAGAATTAGTGATCGACGTGTCAACGGGGTCTAAGGCATATTGTATATCAGCATTGGATTTGCGACGAATTGGAAAGAATTTGAATTGAATTTTTTTCAATATATAAATATATTTTGATATACAATTTTGTGATATAAAAAGGGATGATAGTGTTAAAACTGTTTAGAGATGTGTCAATAGTGTTAAAAATGCGGGAAAGTGTCAATAGTGTTAAACTGTTGGGGAAGTGCCTAGACAAATTAAGAAAATAATTCATCAAAAGACCAGATGTCAATGGATATTTTATCTACCCTATAGCAACACACATGGAAGAATATGATTGGTTCTGATAAGGGACACATTTGTGGAATATGATTGGCTTTCATAAAGGTACATGACATCAGATGTCAACATGACGTGGCGGTACAACAGACATGCGAAAGGTAAGTTTGGAATTTTGAGGAATCATAAGGGGGAAACTTAGGGTGACACATGTCACCAGTCATGATGTGCCACATGGGAATGATGATTTTATAATCAAAGGTCACAAATTAGAGGTTGACGGATTTTGTCCCTTTGTAACATATGCCACTTGAAAAGGTTCTGATAAGAGGGAGCTCTAATATTGGGACAAGTACATGGTCATTAAGATTAAAGAATCAAGGGTTGATGCAATTAACAAAGGAAAATAACCCCAACAAAAAAAAAAATCCTTAGCATCTCAAGACTAGGCCGATGGTCACAACCCTCAGTACTATGGTAAAGAAATGTGGAAAGGGACTAAAGCCAAAGGAGACATGATAGAAAGCAGAAATTCGTGTAAGTTACATTATAAAAATCTTCCAATGAGAATTAAGTCGATAATCAATAAGCCCAATTATATAAAAAATAAAGGACAAAGGAGCAAGTGCAAGGGGATAATGAGTGTTGGTTAAATAATAAGGCCGAAACAAGGTGGGAATTTCTCTGATAAGACCACACAATAGTGTCAATAGATGGATGGGTTGAACTATTGAAACATAGGAAAACATGGGTTAGTAGTTTGAACAGGAAGCTCATAGCTTGTGTGAAAAAAACTACAACCACCCCAAATTTAAAGGCAAAGGATCAGCATTAATAAACCAATTTACAAATTTCGAGGCCAAATATTTTTCCAATAGTTCTAGATTTCTTGCACTTTCCAAGTCATGGTTTTTATTTTAATTGTGTTGTTTAGTTATATTTCTTACAGTCATCAAAAATTTTCCTACAAAGATTCAACAAAATAGCCAAATTCAACTATTGTTCCTATGTTTTAGTTATGTTTCAAGAAATATTTATGTCTTTGTTGGATATTATTTTGTAATGAGTTTTGATTTGCAGACTGAATTTATTTGATACAATATATAAATAATTTGTAATAAGAATTAGAAAGGGTTGGAATGTGTTGGAACTTGTATGAAGAAAAGAGATGCACAGTGATGTAAGCTGTGGATTATACTCAAAGTGATCAGTTTACAAAAATATAGAGAAATTTTGTTCTGGGATTCCCTTGTCAAGCAACTGGTGATTTGTTCTTTCATGTAGGATTGTTTCTTTTCCTTAGTTTCCATATATTTTTCCCTCCTTATTGTTCCAAGAAGATAAGCGCCAAATTTTCTTAAGTGTACTCTACTCTGGCTTGTTAACAATATCAATGTTTTCTTTTGAGATTTATGTATACAATTCATCCATGTATGCTCTATATTTAAATTGATCTGAAAATCTCATTCATATCATTCACACCATAATTGTCTTAAAAGATCCAAGCGTTTTCCTACCCTTCCCTATTATAGTTTCTCTATTATTTTTATGATTGATTACTCAAAAAAATATGATTCCATGACCAATAGACTTTTCCAACATCTTTTAACAAAACATTTGAAAAACCCAACCTGAACTTATATACCTATCCTAATATCTAGGGGTGATTTTAGGGGCGAATGTTCGCCCTTTGGCGAAATTAGGGGGTTTTAAATTTTTAGTGGGAAAATATTTTGTATCATAGTACATTTTTACAAATCACCTCAAATACCCACCTTATTTTAAGGGAGAGGGTAAAAAATGTAAATTTAGCCCTTGAAATTAGGAGTTACAACCTTCCATTTGCCCATTTTCAAGAATAGGTTTTATTTAAGTGAATACTATGGGCCAAAGTCCCAAATACCATATTTATAAAAGAGGTATGGTAAATTAATAAAATTATAAATAAATGAGAGGTATGGTAAATAAATAAAACGTCTTTTTATACTTACTCAAAAGGTATGGTAAATAAATAAAAATATAAATAAACTAGACGCATGGTAAACAAATAAAACCTCTTTTTATATTTAGTCCATAACCCTCGTTCTATTTATGAAGGCTCAAGAAAGAGGTTTTATTTAAGTGAATCCGATGGGCCAAAATACCATATTTATAAAAGAGGTATGGTAAATGAATGAAAATAAATATAAATAAACGAGAGGTATGGTAAACAAATAAAACATTCTTTTATATTTACTCCATAAGTCACCTTATATTTAAGAACACTGAAAAAATGCATTATATTTAGGTGAAACCTATGGCAAAATACTATGGGACAAATACCATGGACTAGATTGTTATTAATACCATGCAAAAAAACATTATTAACCCTAATATTAGTATTAATAAAAAGAAAAATGGCACATGGTATTGACCCATGGTATTCACCTGGAATGTAGCCTATTTAAATGGGGGAATTAAACTCGCATAGATCCATCTTTACTCTAGATCTACTAACCCCCGAGAGGTATAAAATATCGTGATATGAAAACTAGCATAGAGTGAAAAAATATTTGATCCCTCTCGTGGCTTGGTGGATAAAAAGTAAAAATGGATGTTATAATTTAATGTATGTTAAACATTTTAGCTTGGTTAAAATAAAAAATAAAATAAAAATAAACTATTAATTTTATTAATTTTTATACATTACTAATAGTAATTTTTAAGCTCCAGGTTTATGATAACCCATTGTAATACCAAAATCTTACAAGATTTTATAATTGAGTAAAATATTCGCCATGCTTGGTGAGAGATTCGCCAAAAAATTATATAAACATATTATATTATTGATAAAATCGCCTTCCATTTTTCCCATATACCATGGAGATTCGCCCATTTATTATACTTATAAATTTAGGGGGGGTTCTTAAAATTTTCCCTGCTTGGGAGACGGTTCACAAGTAAATGCTTATAGAGACATACCGATAGGACTCTTCAAGGAGGCTTACGATGT
Source organism: Pinus taeda (assembly GCA_000404065.3). Lineage (NCBI taxonomy): Eukaryota > Viridiplantae > Streptophyta > Pinopsida > Pinales > Pinaceae > Pinus > Pinus taeda. Next base: position 94,689 of record APFE030698369.1, on the reverse strand, counting down.
CAAGGCTCGGTGGTAAGTTCTACTTTGATTTATATTAATACAAATCAATAGCTTGTTTCCTATATCATGCATTAGATTGTATGTCGATAAGTTGAGGTTCCTTGACTCTTCAAGTATATTGTTTGGTTGTTTTTTATTTTTGTTTGTGGTGTTTTTCTACATGTTGTTTTCAGGTCGAACGACTAGAAGAACAAAGAGTTGGAACAACACGATGAGGACTTCATCGAATGAAGGATTGAAGGTAGGTCTTCATAACACCAACTTTCTAAGGAAATTTTCTTTGGTATTGTCTATGTAGTGATTAGACCCACTCTAGGACTAGAGGGTTTACCTTTGTCTGTAGAGGGAACTTACCTCTATCATAGTATGGAAGGTTTATTTCCCTTCTTGTCCTTCATGGTTTCTTTGGTTGGGGTCGGCTTTGGTCTCGGTGCCCTCAGCGATTTAGGGACCTCCGCCAATACTTCGGCCCCTTCCAGAGTAGCTACTTCTACCTCTATTTCCATTTCCTGTGTCAACTCCTCTACTACTTCCTCGATATTTATAATTTCTGTGGGTGCTGACATAACCCTTTCTAAAAATGCTCGCATTGTCTCTAGAAAGTTTACAAATGCGGGAGTCTATTTGAAATTCTTGAAGAATTCTCAGTTCATGGGTGCTTGAGAGCTAAACAACTCAATTCTCAAAATACCAAGTGTTTTTTGCTCGACAACCACTTGTAATTTATAGGGAATTTTGAATTCAAATCCGACCGCTCCCCCCAAATTCGGTTCATTAATGCCAGATTGGAAATAGATTTTCAAGGACTTATGCGATAAATTTTGTCTTAAATGTCAGCCACCCGCTGCAATTGGCCACATTTCAACTGTCACATCATGAACAATGACTTTAACGGTCACTTTCTAGCTGACTTGAGCGATTTCTCCCAGGGTAGTGAAACTCCATCCATGCTACCACGCACCATGTGACAATTCCTTGCTTCACGCCATCCTCCAATTGCATAGCTCCCTAACCCGAGTAGTGTATTTTATAGTCCCGTGCCTCCTTTCAGCTGGCTAGATCACTAAGATTGTGCTACCATCATCTAGTCACATGGCTAGACCATCGGTGTATGGCTTCAATCGACTGCCATTCACCTTTCCTGGGAAGGGATCTCCATTCAATTTGACGAGCTGTACCACTCCTCTGTCAGTAATCTCCTTAATGGCATAAGGCTCCAACCAATGCATTCAGAATTTCCCTGGAAATTTATGAAACTTGCTATCATATAACAAAACCAGGTCATTTACCTTAAAGATGCGCAATTTAATATGTCGATCATACAATGCCTTTTCACGTTGCTTTTGGACCTATTGGTGAAATCTAGCTAGAAATCTCTCTTTCTCAAGCTCATCCAGCTGTACAAGCCTCTCCTCCAAGGCTTTGCAATCCATCATACCTGTGAGCACTGCTATGCACAGACTAGGCACAATATATTCCATAGGAATTACAGCTTCAATACCATAGACCAGCCTAAAGGGGGTTTTTCCAATCTACTTCTTACATTTCGTTCGATAAGCTCATAGTACTGCAGGTATGTGTAGGTCCCAATCACTTCCCTGAGCATTGCAAACCTTTGTTAGTGCATTTTCAAGCACTTTATTGAACACTTCTATCGCCCATTTCTCAAAGGATTGGAACGTCATCTGTGGATTCAAAGGCATCTCATCGCTCCGCAATGGCCTGCCAGTCCTTTGACATAGATCTCACACCTTGCAATGCGCTTTTGAGTCCCGACAGAGGGTTGACCACCACAACCCTATGCGTAAAATATTATGCGAGTTTGTCTTCCTGCATAATATCCTCTTGTGGTTCCCCCATGAGCGTCCACGATGATGATGCTTCTTTCAAACTTAGGTACATATTGTTGCAATATCTCATCAGACCCCATTTTGTATAGATGGCCACCTATGATAGAGAAATCTACCACACGCACCACTAGTTCCTTCTTTTGCTACACAGTGTATCCTTCCAAGGCAATTCTTATTGTTAGGAAGTGTATTATATCCTCAAAATTACCATCCACGACACACACTGCAAATAGCTGCATGTCAGGAAATCCTTCCTCCAAATTAGTGGGATCTTCCCTTGTTTCGATGCGCGACAGATGGTCTGGTCCCATGTTCAGTCGTCTAGGCTTCACAATAAATTCAGAAGCATATTCTTGGAACAATAACAACCATCTGTAGATTCCCGCACCCCCCCCCCCCCCCCCCCCAATATAGGCTTATTGACCTGGTATTTCAACGCAGAATTATCTGTGTACATCTTAAAATGGCCTCCCAACAAGTAATGTCTAAAATTCTAGAGCACATACACCATAGCTAACCCTTCGTGCTTGATAGTGGAATAGTTATTCTCCACCAGCATGTGTCAGTACTATTCCCAGCGCTATGCATGACGCATCGACATGTTCATGAAACTCCTTCTTCCAGTCTGGGAGGACTAGGATTGGCACGGTGAGCATATTTTCTTTCAATACATCCAAGCTCTTCTTATAGTCCTCATTCCAATAGAATGTGACATCCTTCTTCAACAATTTTTCCATAGGCGTAGTGATCTAGGCATAATCCTTGATCAACTTTTTGTAGTATTCAGTATCACCACGATCTTCTACCATCGGTCCCTGTTTGTAAACCATATGACCCAGGAGGGTCCCGAAGGGAACACAAAATAGACATTTCTTCAGATTGAGTGCAATCTAGTATCATTGACAGGTATCCAACATCAGGCGTAAGCTTGCTACATGGTGTTTCACTAGTCCAGACACTGTCCAATCATCAAAGTATACTTCTAGGAACTTATGAATAAACTCTTTGAATGTGGCAATGACTACGTGTGAGAAAAATGTGGGTGCATTCTTCCACCCAAACGACATTATAGTGTACTGAAAACAACCTCTCTTAATCATGAAGGTTGTCTTTCTCCTATCTTCTGACACAATTTTGATCTGGTGGTACCATGAGAACCCATCAGTGAAGGAATATGCCTCTTGTCCACCTACATTTTCCAACACTTCATCAGTAAACGGAGTCGGGAAAGGATCATGTACACAAGCGTCATTCAACTTTATGAGATCCACACATATCCTTATTTCATCATTTTGATTCTTCTCCTATACCACCATTGGGCTCACCCAATCAGATTCTTCCATAGGTTCAATGATTCCTACTGCAAGCATCTTGTCTAGCTCTAAGTGAACCTTCTCCTTATACTTCAGATTGAAACTGTAAGGTCTTTACTTAGCTAGCTTTGTGTTGTGCTTCAACGTGATCTCCATAACACCTAGGTCTCCGATTATCCCTTTTAGATCCATAAAATTAGTAGGGAATAAATCTTGGTATTCGTGGATCAATTCAACAACCTTATCCACCATCACGTCGTCCCATTAATTTTCAATCTTCACGAATTTGGGCTCTGCATCCATGCCAATGTTCACTTGTTTTGTTTTCAACGGTGAGTTTATATCCGGATTCTCAACCTGTGGTCCTTCAACCTCGAGGTGGCCTTCTATTTCATGGATTTTAATATTTCATGGATCCTCGTCTTCTTCTTCAGCAGTTACGTTATAACATTCTAGCACGTGACTCAGTTGAGTAGCCCATTCAGGCTAAATTAGGTCTAAAAGATCTCGTGATTTCCTAAATATTGTTGCTTTCACCTCTTGTAGTGCTTCATCAATACTATCAAACCTATCTTCAAAACTGAATGTCATCATGAATCCTTCGCCCATAATATCCCATTCACTTATCCCATGGTGGAGCTCTGTTTCTACATACCAGTTCATTGGGACAATATCCAGTGTGTGACAGAACAAGTGCACCCATTTAGGTTGGATCTTCTCTCCATAAGCCTGGGCCCATTTGGCCAAGTGCATGCATAGATCACGCTACCCATCATACTTGTCTATCATTCATATCTTCAGCTTCCAAAAGTGAGTTATCATCATTCTCCTACATTTGTGCCAATCATCAAAGCTTCCCTTGTGTGTAAGCCACCATCTTGCAGGCGTAGTGCCTAGTGCCTAGTCCAACGTCTAGAAGTGTTGCTTTTCTGGTACCTCCCTCTTAAATGCATCCAGAAAAATATCTACATCATTTAGGCCATCATAAGTAGGGAGATTTCTTACCTCTGATGACACACAGTGCAACGACCAGGTCATCATGTTACAACTCAGCATGGTTAACTCATGCAACCGATTTTGCTAGCACTCTAGTTCTTCATCAGAGTCCAAGGTGCATGAACTCTCACAATCCCGGGTAATTCGTCCATCCACTGTTGGATTCACCCAATTTTCTTCTTGCGTTGTTATTTTATAGATACAGTCCAGATCATCATCGCTCTCATAGTCACGGACTAGTTCCGTATAGTGTGATCCTTCAACAAGATCTGGGGGTACTATGACGTGTAGTGGTTTATTCTCAAATATCATCTTCTACTTCTTTAGTTTGATTAATATATTCATATTAGTAGCCTAATCAATTCACAGGTGCGCAAGATAGGGGTTGTTGTCATCCACAATTTTATTACTTCAAAGTCAGCCAGTGCACTCGCACCTTCAATATCCATAGTCACCCCCTGTAGCCACCCCATGGGGATGATCTTCTGTTGATTTTCCATCCTTAGCTGAATCAGAGACCATTATAGCATGGGTTTCCCCATTCATTCCCAAGTCTGTTTCAGTAGGATGTTTGGGTCTAACCCTAGGTCGAAAATAATCTGATCCATCACATACTCTCCTATCTGCATGGTCAATCTCATCTCCTGTCCCATTCTTGTTTTATGCTTCCCAATATTTCGTACTATGCGCTGCTCACCGAGAGCATTTCTGGCACATCTGTTTATGAGCTCTTGTAACCCCTTCACAACCTTACTATTGCACAGTAACTTCATATAGGGCTCCAAGAAATTTGTAAGCATAGAAGGGTCCATCTCCTGATCAGGCTTATCCTTGCTTCCTGAGGTGGAGGACTCAGTGAAGCTCTTCTTCGCTTCCATGAAGATTTCACATGCGTGCCCCAAATCAAACTCAACTTCCTTTGTTGGAGCTTTGAGAACCCATGTACTATCTTTTGGTTGCTTCCCCTTGTCATCTCCTATTTCCATTCCATTTTGAAGTACTATATTCACATTCAAATCCTCTTCATGCGGTTAAAACCTCATCATCTACAAGTTCTAAGTAGGCTACGGTGGTAGCGCCCCTTTGTCATGTATCCTAGCTATCAGCATAGGACAATCTTCCATTTCATGATCAAACAAAGTGCAATACTTGCATGACAAACATTTTTGGTTAGTGCAATCGCAGGCATAGTGTCCTAGTCCTTCACAATTGTAGCAAATCAACTATCCTTGACCTCTACCAGGTCCTCCTCTGCCTCGGCCTCATCCGCGCCCCTGAAATCGTGTCCGTGCCATCCCTGTGCTCTTATCAGGGTGTTACGTTTCGGCCTGAACCCTATAGGTGGGAGTTCTATCCATCATCAATTCATAACTCGTACAATTATGCACATCATGCCCTACCAAACTACAGAAGTTGCAGAATAGTTAATGCAATGTTTGTACAAACTTTTGCAACAGATGACAGTTATTCATGGCATCTTTTCCTGCTACTTGACAGATAGCACACCACAATGCAAGCCATGCGATTGGTCCTGCTTGAGCTTCTAGCCTCAAAGGCATTGGTCCTCCTCTTGTAAGGTAGTTCACAAATATTAGAAAATGGTCTTTGTCATGCTCTTGACTCATTTATTTCAGACACCATACCTCTTCGCACACCTCTGGTCGAACTGTTCTGTCTTGCTTCAAGCTTTGCATCTCAAGGAAAATATTTTTCAACTATGCATGGATCTACTGAACCCCCAGATTTGGATCTTGCATTGGTGTTTCATGCAGCGTCATTGTGATCTCCAAGGCCTTTTCCTGAGTTGTTATCTTCTGCTACAATAACACAACCCTTAAGTGTGGCAAGAGCGAAGCTACAAACCACTTGTGATGTTGTCCATCTGTTAGGTTCATGTTAGCTTCGCGGATTGTACACTTCAACCTTTGATCAAGTTTCCAAGGTGTCTCACCTGGTTGCATCATGATTTGTTTGAACCCTACAATAGACCGTGCTTTAGATTTAGGCCAACGGAATTATCTATTCAACGATGTCTAGATGTCTGCCACTCCAACATTCGGGTTATCATTAACATACTTCACATAATAGGTTAGCGTGTGATCCTGCAGAGCGCTAACCAATGTCTCCTTCTTCATGTTATCATCTGTAATGCCCTGAGCTTCCCATACAACTTTCACAATGAACCAAAATTGGTTCGGGTCCTTGTTCCCTAAGCCTTTGAACAAAGGTAGCTTCACAGAATTTTCCATACTAAACTGCGGTGGAGGTGGTACAGGTGAAGTTGGAAGTGATGGTGGTGAAGTTGGAGGCGGTGTGGGTGGAGGTGGTATTCGCAAGAATCCTTTCCTTATTAACTGAATAGCACTTTTCGGAGACACATGTGTTATTCCCTCTTCATCACCTCGCAGAGGTGAAATCAATGGACTATATTCAGGACCTTTTTTCCTTCATTTCTGTAAGTTTTTCCACTTCGTGTAACCCCAAGCATCAAGTTAGCTGCATAACTTATTTTTTGCACAATAATATTTTAATCTAGGTATTCAAAGATTTCACATACTTAGCTCATGGTCCTTTCAAAAAGTGTCACTTTTCCTTGTTATAGCCGACTAAGGTGTCGACCATAAATTCAGTTACAAATCCTCCTATGATGCGATCGAGCCAATGATTGACAGTGCAACCGATCTTATCCTCCAATGGTTCCAACCTTCGCACTAGCTCCGGGGTCCACCCAATAGGACCGTCAAGTTTCCAGCTTCCTTGGTTATCTACCAACTTCATGATCCACTCGTATACCTCAATTGGAAAGGAGCAGAAAAATATTTCATGGATCTCTGTATACAGGTACCTGTCCAGCCACTGTTCTTTTTCAGTCATGTGTTTTTGTTTTCCTGCACTGCGAATTTATGGATCTTCCTATCCAACTAGTCTCCAATCTGTTTCTTAGTCAGATTCCAATGATACGACATCACACATCTCTTATGCAGATTCTGATCCCGACAACAAAACCATTTGTTGGCTTGAGGGGGCCTGACCCAAGTTCAACGTTAATTAGCGAAAAAAATCCCTACACTACTGGCCCTTTCGGCATCAGCCCGCGGAGCGTGGACTGAAGTCTCACCCGAAGCAGTATGGGGGGATGCTGGAACCATGTTTTCACATCTTTTGATGGTCTTGATGTCGTTCTATTCCCTTTATTCCTACCTTCATGCAAGTCACTTCACTCTAGGGCTTGCCAGACGAGCCCTCTATTTCATCCTTCAATACCTCCACAAAAGGGTTGGGCTAACCTTCGTGCAACCCTAACCCTTGATATAGACACTCTTGCGCTACTAAGGCAACATATTGTGCTAATTCCTAAACTAGTCTAAGTGTCTTACTTATCTTATTAGATACTCACAGTTAGCACCACACAAACATATATTCTTATATGTGTTTAGTTATCCAACATAATCACACATTCGCGCATCATATAAGCATTACAAAGGAAATTCATACATAAAATGATAAGATGCATTAATCGGAACAAAGACACAGAAATTGTAGAATACTTCTCTTTATTGATATCTTCCAAGTGATTACAGACTCTATCTTTCCTGCACACATAGCTGCAGGGGTCTGCGCACTCAGCTGCGGATTTCTACCTTATGCTCTGCACACTCAGCTACAGAGCCTCTACCTACTCTACAACCCAAAACTTAGACTTCTTACTTCAGAGCTATGACTCTCTCATCTTGTGTGTCTCTAAAACTACTTAGAGCTTAGCTCTTTTTATACAATCCCATGGTCCATAGACCATGGGTAGATCTCTTACAACAAACTTTAATTTACAAAACTAAGGTTAGACAACCCTTTATGACTTATAACACGTACGTGCTCCGCGACCACAAAAGGCGGAGTCTTTACAATTTTCTTATAAATTTTGATCAAAATATAGGCTTTTAGCCCCAAAACTATCCTTTGGGGGATCTCATTCCCAACATAAACTCAGATACCTATGGAGGAGAACAAGATTTAGAATCTGAACATGACACCAATCTTCATTATTTTCATCAATACAATTACATCCATGCAAGAAAATACAATGGAGTTGCAGAAATAAGAGTTCTCTCAACAAGAACACTAATGAAAAGCTCCCCCTAGAGGCAAATTCGACTTGGTACTTATACAAAATGATTAGGAATCATTCCTCATGAATGGAGGAATATTTCCCCACCAAAATCCCTTGATTAGTGGATCTGATCCCTAATACTAGGAATCTGCAGTGAATGGTAGGGAACACATCCCTAGATTTTCTCAATCATTGGAGTTCCACAACCTGTGCCACAATTCCATAATATCTTGTTGATTTATTATTTATTATTGATCCTCCTGTAGTAGGGGAAAAGTCCCTAAATTATCTCCTCCTCCAAATCTTCATAATCTGCCCAATGTTCTCATAATATTCCACAAAAATAAATAATATTAGGCACAAACATCCAATTATTCATAAACCTTCCTAATGAATATATTAAAGTTAATAATAAATTATCTGATGCGGAAAGAGAGGTTTAATGTGTTGAAGGATGGTCATATGCCTTAAATTATTGTTTAATTTAGAGGTATGAGCCTTAATTTATGTCTAATTTATAGGCCCACCATAACCCCTTCTGAAAGTGTTGCTCATCCTATGAGCAACTTAGTGACCTTATTGTGCCTCATCCATGGCCCTAGTGGACTCTCTCTTGTGCATGAATAATCTTGGCTATAAGTTCTGCAAGGTCAATCCCTGAAAACATATTTGTGCAAAGAAAAATCATTGTTTCTTAAGACCATTAGTTTGATTTCTTGCCCTTATTCAAGATGAGTTCTTGAATATTTTTTAGTTTAGCAAGGTCTTCCATATCCTTATCAACCTTCTGCTACCTTGTTCCACCATTTGGACACCTCTAAAACCTTCAAACTGCCTTTAGATGAGAATTAGGACATCCTGTAGTAATTCCTGTCAAAACTACAGGAAATCCTGTTAAAACTACAAGAAACCCTTTTTGAGCATAAATGATATTCTAAGCCTAGGACAGGCCCTCAACTTGACTCCCATGCCTTTTTCCCATTTTTAGGCCTAGGAAAAAAGCTAGAAAGAGATTGGAGACTTCTTGGAAAACATTTTTTCATCACTGTAGTTTGAGTTTTGTTTTGATGGTGAATGCCTCATTTCCTTTTGTTACCTTCTTCTTCTCTCTTATGGCCTAGATGATTGCCTAATGGCCTTGGAGTTCTCTGTTTTGATTAGGTCTCTCTTATGCTCTGCCATCTTGGGGGTTAGCATAATTTTTTCATTTCTTCCTTCTTGTAGCAACAATTTTCCTTCTTGTAGTAGTCATTCCTCCTCTTTTAGGGTCTTCTAACTGTATGGGAGTGATGAGAAATAATGAAGAGGGATTGGATGATGATGCTAGGGCTCAAAGGGAGTAGTGTATGTTTGTGAAATGGAGAGGATACTATGTTTGTTTTTTTTTCAAGAATGAAATGGGATGGATGAATGATGAATAGATAGTGAATATGAAGTGGATGGAGGGCTTGGATTGTTGTGGTGACTTGGCCTTTGCAAAAAATTCTTATTTTAACTATTTTCCTCACTCCTTGAAATCATCGCCCTTCATAATTTGACTTTTCAAAATTTCATGACTTAAGGAGTGAGCTGGAATTAACTAGTTGAAGGCGGCTAAGACTATTGAGCAATGCTTAGCTTATAAAACCTCATCTCTCATGCATTGACAACAAATTTCTAAATATAATATGCTCAACAGAAGATGTCAAGAATATTACATACCTATACCTACCTGATGGCCTTCCTGTAGATGTTGTTTTGTTGGAGAGTTAAATCCTTGCTTGTATTTGTTGCATGTGTTTTTCTCTTTTTTTCTCTGATGATGTGCAGGTACTAGATGGTGATGCTGATGAATCCTCACTGTGCTGGTGGGTTCCCTCTTGTTAAATCCCCCTCTCATGTTTCTCTAATGGATGTGGAGGGTTGCATATGTCTCTGTCAAATTTAATGAATGAGGAATTTTAGATGAAAATTATGTGTATACAATTCCCTTAGACTGCGATCTTTTTCAACACAATAGAAGGCTTTTCTATATTCTTTTCACCTGGAAAAATGTGGGAAAGTTCAGATCCTACCTCCTTATCACTTTTTGATGAAGCCAACCTCTATTTATCCCTTTTAAAACTGCTCACTGCCAATCTTGTAAGTGTTGTTTTGTATCCTATAGGACCTCCTGTAGGATCCTGTAGGTTCTTAGGGAATCTTGTAGGTTTTTCAAAACAACCTTTTGTAGCCAACTTGTTTTGTCCATATCTCCCAAATGGTAGAATGGATTGACCGGAAACATTCTGAGCATGTTTCCATCATTATTAAGCACCTCCCCATAAAAATAAATTGGTTGATGGATGCATGGATCTCGAGAAAAACTAAAAGTAGTTGAAGGTGATGGAGGCCAATTTCTTGGAAACCGTGCACTAGAATTTGTTGCAATTTCTTGGACTTGTTACCATCATCCATATCCATCTCCCCTTGAAAGAGATTTTGAAATGGATGTATGTATATCGAGAAAATGCAAAAATGGTTGTAGGTGGTGAAGGTTGATTTCTCGAAAACTATGCACTGGAATTTTCTAAGATTGCTTGAGCATGTTACCATCATCCATGTATATCTTCCCCTAAAAGAGCTTTGAAAATGGATGCATGGTTTTCAAGTTATGGAAAAAACAAATCTATGCTCTATGTATTTGTGTAAATCAATTTCCGGATTCATATTGCATTAAGTTTGTTGTTGTGATCGATGTTTCAAACCAGCAATGGTGGTTCATCATCACGATGAGAAAGATTTATGAAAGACTGGTCTATCATTTAGTTCAATAAATAGATGTTCGAGATGCAAAGTCGACAGTAATCTTAAGGAGTATTAATTTATTTATGAAATTAAAGTATAGTTTTTGTATTTAAAACTCATTAAACTAATCATAAATTTAATTATTTACTTTATTAAATTAAAATTTATTAAAATAAGGGTTAATTATTACAATTGTATCTTAAGGTTTTGCAAATTAAATTAATTTTTTTTAGAAGGGTTTTAAGTTTAACATTACGTAAAGTATAATTATTAATAATTTTTTTAATAAATTATAGTTTGATTTAAAATTCACTAAAATTAGTGTAACATCTAATTATTCAATTAAAACTTTTATTATTAAATAAAATTCATTAAATTAATTTTAATTATGATTAATTTTATTATTAATTATAAATTATTATTAAATTGATACTTTTTTATTATAAATTTCAATCATTAAGATTATAATAAATTTTAGTTATAATAAATTTTTATTATTATTTCAAAATTTATTAAGATTAATTATATATATATGGTTATTAAAATGAAATGAAATTAAAATTCATTAAAATTAGTTATTGACACCTCCCTGGAAGCGGCGCCAAAAAGTGATGAGCCTTGGTATTGCAATAAAAATTCTGCAACTCCCAAGGCTACTGACATAAATTATCAACCCGGGGTTCGTACAAACTTAAGAGGTATCTGCACTATATGTGCAACATACAATGTGTCTTTCCTTTGTTGTCATGATGTAATGGAGTGCATGTACTAAAGTCAAATCCTAAACTAATTTCAGAAAATTAAATGTTCGAAATGGAACCTCAACCTATTGCAAGAAAGAAAGTACAAGGAATGAAACCTATTCTAATTGCATAAAGACCATGAACTAAATGTAAAAGAAACCTAGCTTAATCCTATTTATCAGATGTGATGATTTAAACTAACTAAGCATGAAATCTGATGTAGAGAGTACTAACTACTGTGTGCATGTGTAAATATCAAAGAACTCATTTTTTTAAATATTTTTTCTTTATAAATGCAAATGCTAATCTTTCCTTGACCTTTGGCAGGGGAGACAAGTGTGGAGCAAGATGGTTCAAATGGTCTTAATGGCATGCAGGTCAAGTAGAGGCATAATCCTAACTTCAATGATGATTTTTCTCAATTCGGACTTAAAATAGGCTTTCCTATGGAATGCTACAGTGATTTCCTACAGGATGCTCCAATGATTTCCTACAAGATCACGTGATTTACTACAGGATGTTACATATTTATTATACAAAATTATAATTCATCGAACGCCTAAGAAAATAAAATCCAAATTGGATGGGACAAATTTTACTATTAAATAGGATGGTCCCCATTCCAAGTGGAATCACTCAAAAATACCTCTATTAACCCATGCTAAAAATAGGAAAACATTACTAGTCGAAAATCTAGAAATTCGAGAACTAGTGAGCTAGTAAATAAAAGAAATTCCTAACCTAATAAAGTGCAAATGCAATGGGGTAATTTTTGTTATGAACTAGAATGTTTTTGTGATGTAATGCAAGTGGAACCAACTCGATTGAAGCTCGTTAGCATGCTTTAAAAAATAGCAGAAATTTATTGTTCTTTGCCACAAAGGGGTTCCAAAAATCTAGATTTGGGAATAAGAAAGCTAATCCAAGTAGCTCAATGATTACTATGACCTTCCAAATATTTTCCAAGGATTAAATGATTCTTTTGATCCTACAAAAGGACTTACTTTAACCATTTAACTCAATTTTACAACAAGAAATCATTAATACTAAATGCAAAAGTAAAAAGAAATAAAAACAAGAGATGCATGTGAATAACAAGTGAAAAGGAGGAAAGAAAATGATACAAAAAGAACTCTGAGGCTCCCGGGATGGCCAAGCCCAAGGAAACTCGAAGACCTATGGAGGAGAACAAGATTTAGAAGCTGAACATGATCCAAATGGATCCAAAACACCCTCTAAGTCTTCAAAATAAAAACTATCGCATAAGGATGAACCTTTAATAATGGCAGAAAACACCATCGGGAGTGAAAAACATGAAGAAACAGTGAAAAACAGAGTTATTGGGGGCTTGAACAATGACGCACAGAATCCGTCGGATCTGGCTGATCAATGTTTCAGATCCTTTCGGTATATCACAATCAGCAGTGGCAAGCGGAGGTCATCGAAGGTGGCCATATGACAGTTGTGATAGTGATTAGTGCAAGTCAACAAGGATTGTCGATCAAGTGTGCAGATCGATGGCCCAGGTTAACTCGTGATATCACATCGCAATATACAAGGAGCACTTACCAACAGCCCGGGGACTTTACGATATGTGATTGCAATGTAATCATATCGCAATACCGTAGCGGAGTAATACAGAGTGGGGCCGATAACACATACGACTGCAATAGCCAGACCTGATAAGATTATAGATGAAACTTAATATATTTTGAGTTCCAGAAATCGGCATTTGTCTCTGTATTTCACATTTTCGAAAAATAAATGAAATACAAAGGAAATGTGCCCGATGCAATAAAACTGGACCCGATGGAACTTATAGATGAAAATATATAACATTTCACGTCCGCCATAAAGCCATTTTGCAGGACTTTCAGTGTTTTATTATATTTTTACAAATACAAAAGAAACCATGGCACAGGGCCACTTGTGACTTGCGATAACAATTATAGGCAGACCCGATAGGAGTATAGAGCGGATTTAAGGATATTTGAAGTCTGATAAGCGAGAGTTTGGCGAATTTTCTCGTGTTTTTAGTGTATTTCTTTGTGTAAATAGAGAACACTATTTTTGGGGGTTTCAAAGGCCCAATGGTCCCTTCTATTGCAGAACAGGTGGCCACCTCCCCTGAAGACGTTATTCCATGATTGGTTAACGCTCAGAGGGGATTTGAGTGGACAGAGGCTAGGAGCCAGAGAGCCCAGAAGAAGAAATGAACAGACAGTTCTGATTGGCTTAAAAGCCACAGAAGACAGAAGACAGAGACAAGCAGTGTTGAGGCAGAGAGAAGACAAAGATAGAGAGTGAGAGAAAGAGTCTGTGTACTCAGAGAGGCTTGAGGGATTCAAGCAACCTCCTATTTTGTATCTGTTGTGTTGAGACTCAATTTGAGCTCACATTTTGTAAAACTCTGCTCTTGAAGACATAATAGAGAGGTAACCACTGAAGGTTGGATTAGGAGACACAACCCAAGAGTTTTGGGTGAACTCCATATTAAACTTGTTGTGTTTATGTGTGTTTGTCTATTATGTTTCTCTAACGGCTCAATTGTATATATTATTCGCAATCTTATCGATCTGTTGCACTAAGTAATATAGGCAAATCCATGCACATGAGTTTGTAAGACCTTAAAAGTAATCTAAGATCTCATTTTTAGAACAGAACATGACACCAATCTTCATTATTTTCATCAATACAATTACATCCCTACAAGAAAATACAATGAAGTTGAAAAATAAGAGTTCTCTCCACAAGAACACTAATGAAAATCTCCCCATAGAGGCAATTTCAACTTGGTACTTATACAAAATGATTAGGAATCATTCCCCATGAATGGAGGAAGCTTTTCCCACCAAAATCCCTTGATTAGTGGATCTAGTCCCTAATACTAGGAATTTCCATTAAATGGCAGGGAACAAATTCCTAGATTTTCTCAATCATTGGAGTTTCACAATCTGTGCCATAATTCCATAATATCTTGTTGATTTATTATTTATTATTGATCCTCCTGTTGTAGTGAATTCCAGGCCCCTATACCAATAGGTGTCATATGTCATGATTGACTTGATGAACTATGTAATATGTTAATACCTTTTCTTGTTGCAAAGGTTTTCCATATTTTCAAAAAAATCAAAAAATTTAAAAATGTAAAGAGGGTATACCCTAAAAGAAAAATCAAAGGGTAAAAAGAATAAAAAAAGGTCAAAAAATGAAAGAAAATGAACCCCAACAAAAGAAATACCAGGAAAGTGTGAAATTCTAAATGCCACTACTTTTTCACTTTGTACAATAAACAATTGTGTGCAGCTTGTCACTTATGCCACAGTTTTTGAATATCCAAATAGTTTAAACTTGGCTAATTCATATTTCAATTTCATGTTGTAGAAATAGAGAATAAATATCTGACCAAACAGTGTAATCTTAGCAGATAAGTAGATAGGTAGAGTGAAAAAGGAGCTCAACAGTTTAATCTGAGCCCTTGGATGTAATAAGTGTAGACTTAGATGAGCTTTGCCATGTAAAAGAAAAGAAAATATGATGAGGGTTTGCTAGTCTAAGTGCACCCAAATAAAGAAGTAAAAATGCTAGGATAAAGTTGGTAGGGTAGGTAGATGTTGGTTGCAGAATCATATATGATGGATGATGACTCTAAATGTGTTAATCTCTTCCTTTCATCACAAGGTCAAGGCATACATTATATAGAGAACATCTCAAGCAAAGCAAAGTCAGAATAATTAAATTCCACACTCATTTTCCCTAAAACTTTTCACTGATTTCCCCTAAAGCATTAAGGTATTTACTAAGTTAGAGGGGCTCAGAGAATTTCTCTGACTTCTGGAGAGACCGGACCCTCGGCCCAATAATTTATAAAGCTTAAGTACTTAAAACCATTCATAAATCATTCATTCTTCTCCATAAATCTTTTCCTAAGTAAAATCCTATTTTACTTAGGAAAATTACAAATTTTCTCAAAAAACTCTTTTTTCATTTAAGCCTAAGTTAAATACACACATCAAATGTTTTTACACTTACGCTTTTTCATTTCATTATCATATTAACTTTTAACTTATATTATATAATTCCCTTATAATGTTTACCCTCTCCCATATTATTTAGAAAACCCTGAATTTCTATATATCCCACCCCTCGGTTAAATTATAACCATAATATGTCCTTAATCGGGATTAATTAGTTAATCAGTAACTAATTAACAGCCCTTAATCCCCCGCCACATAAATATGGGATTAATTAACCCTTATGGTTAATTAATAACCTCCCTGACCTATCCCGCCACTCCTGATATGGTTAAATTAACCCTTAATTATATCGGGCCTGCCTTTGTTAATCCCCATCATATCGCACCTTCCGTCAACCATCCGATCAGGTCCCCAAGATCTAACAACCATTATGAATATCAAACGACCCTTTGTGACCTCGCGATAACACACGATCACAAAGCGGTTTTTTGCATAGTGCCTCAGCCACGCGTCAAAAGATCTATGGAATCACTGGCCCAACGTCCATTACCACACTTCCCCAAAAGTGGTGTGATATGAAACCAGTTACTGCCTTCCCACATACGATAAAAACGTCATATCACTTGCCGCTGACATCATTCGTCCGAAATCAAAAAACCCCTACCGACCCTTGACTTTGTAAATAAAACAAACAAGTCATTTTCATTTCTTTATACTGTAAACCTATACGTCCATGCAAAATAATGTCGAGGTCAATTAGTTCGAAGTTTCCATCCACCAAACTACTCAAAAACTCACAGTCGGTGCAGCTCAGAGCCCTTTAGCCACAACCAATACCTGTGTTTCACTGCTCATCCACTGAATATTGGTATTTATCCAGTTCCTGACAAAACCCTGCAAGTTCTAGTTTTCCACTATAAATTGATGGAAAAGGACCAAATTTATAATAAATTTAGTCATTATCTTCATCAATGAAGTCCCCCATAGCCTCTGTGTTCCCCATTTCACAAAGAAAACCATAGTTTCCTTCTGAATCCATGAGAACCAGAAATGGAAACCCGGTGGCTTTGAATATTGCACCTATTAATGCCCCTCATCAAGATTTAGACCATCTGCCCTTGGTAGATAAAGACTTCCAATAAGAGACCTTTCCTTTGATAAAAATCACCTCAAAGTCTTTTGCCAAAGTAGAGATAACCACCTGAATGGCTTTAATGTCCTAGGGCTGTGGGAATCCAATCTTCCCATATACTTTCTCCCCTTTGTCCATGTTTTCTCTGATATAATTCATCAATGCCATGCCAATTACGATCCTAACCACAGTGCAGTTATGTCTCCTAGCCAAACAGTCCTATTCCCAATAACTCTTGAGTCAATCAATGAGATGTTGCAATTTCACCCTAGTCAAGCTATCAGTCCCATTTCCATTGGGGATTTAGTTGAGAAATCAACTAAATTATCCCAATCAGAACTTAATCACCTCTGTCAGACTTTCATATTATAGAAACATCAGCCTAAGGGCCCACCTCCTTATATGCAAATTTTCATCATAGATATGGGAAGACTCATAGTTGATATGATATCTTTAATTATGGGATTCAACAATAGTGAATTTGTTGATGAGTTAACCCTAGTGTTGTTGTCAATCTTTACTCCTAGACAACCCCCTGCTGTTAATTATGATTATGCCTCCTTTATTGTTGATAAAATTCATGAACAATTCATGAGATTGGACAATGAAGGATTTTTCAAATATACCACTTTCATATATCATCTCACGCTTTATTATCAGTCAAAAAATTTCTCTTTCCCTGTCATGAAGCTTGATACCAAAGGCAATCCAAGGTTTGTTATCTTTTGGACTTCCATCTTCAATAAAACCTTTGATTCCCCTTACTCCTATAATGAGTTCATTGATTAGTTTGTTCATCCAGCAACCACCTTATTGACAGGGATTCCCCCTCCCAGGATCAGTGGTGACATTAAAAGGATCCTTCAGCTCTTCAAGTAGTATAGAATAGGTGATTGGTATTTATACTAGAATTATACAGAAATTAGAATATATGGGTCTAAGCTTTTCCCTTTCAAGCTACCCAAATATGTTCCAATGAGACTGTTTGCATTGGAGTATTTTAGACAAATTATACATTCAGACTTGGTTCATTTTCACAAAGCCAAAAAGAAAGTACAACTCAGAATCAAGAATCAATTAGGCCCTTTCCTCTGCAACAATAGGAAGCATGGAGAGAAGCAGGGAGAATTTTAGAAGATCACCTTAAATTACACAAAAGTTTTGGTTGGTTTCCATATGACCCTCATAGCTTTATCTGTGATAGAAGAATGAAGAATAGGTTGTCATCGTATATACACCATAGAATCCCAGAGAATGAACAATTTGCCAACATAGATGAATGGAGGGAAGGGAACTTAGTAGAAACTGATAGTGAGCAGGTCAACACAGAAAATGTAATGAAAGATCTTGAAAAGACTCTTCACCTGGATTCTTTTGGACAGGTGCATTTTGAAACTTCTCAGAAGTCAGCATCAGGTATAAGTGCCTCAACAACTGGGAACTCTCAAAGGCACTCACAACAGACCTATACACCACTCATAGGGACCTCCAAAGGTAAAGAAATAGAGACAAGCAATCAAGCTATAGAACATTCAATAATGTCTAATTAGCTTGAAACCTCTAAGGAACAGGTCCACATACACACTCGTCCAACTCAAGTCAATGTGGGAGAACCCCTAATCATGCATACTCCTCTGAATGAGGAAAAGAACAAAAAGGGAGACAAGGAAATAGCTACCCCTACCAGTGGATCCTCAAAACCGCCTGGTGCTAAGAGGCAAAGGCTAAATCCTCTTTCAGAAGAGGAATTTTTTGAAGAAACTACTGATAGTCAAAGAAAAGAAGGTGTAGAGAGTCATCAAACTTTCTTAGTAGGTGGGAAATCTACAAGCTCACAGAGATGGGAGCTGGAGAGATAGCAAAGTGTAGAGGTATCGTCTTTTAGGCCACCAGGATAAGACAATCCAGATATCAAAAAGAAGTTTAAGGAAATAAAAGCTAGAAATGGGCCATTGAGGATCCAGGTCTACAATTAGTATTTGAAAATGGCTCCCACTAATCAAAATAGGTTGATTTCAGTCTATGACATCAAAGAAGGTAAAAAGATAATGAGTTATTTCAAACCTAAAGTGCAGTAGCCTCAATCAACAGCAGATTACCTCATAACCAATTTTGAGATTATGTCAAAGGATATTCATCCCTTGGACCAAATTGAGTTACACAAACAGATAGGGGAGATGGTCTACTCTACATTGACTGGTAAGTCCATGATGGCCCATATATTGGAGAATTCTTTAAATAATACAACTGCTCAATTACAGCGAGAGAAAGCCTCCTCAAAGGCTAAAGACAATAGAATAAAATCTTTAGAAGAATTGATCATTAGGTTAGCTCATGATCCGAAAGATGTCAAGGCTGTAGAAGCCTTAATTAAAAAGAAAGATGAATACATAGCTACCTTAAGAAAGTAGTTAAAGTTGCCTCCTTCAAGGAATCCATAGACTGTTGAGGTCATACAGCAAAGGTCTGAAGCAGAGCTGATGGACTTGTCCTAAAACTTAATGAATGACTGAATGAGACTGAACAAGAACTGGAAAAATCATTGAAGGACAAGCAGGGAGAGTCAAGCTCTCAACCTCCCAATGTAATACCAGTGGTTTCCACTGCAGCCCCTTCAACCCTTGGAATAGCTTTGGCATCAAACATTCCAGTGGTCATAGCAAAAGCAATAGCAGGAACAAAAACAACAGGAACAACACTAGCAGAGACTACAGGTCTAAGTACAGAGGAATTAATAAAATCAACGGAGGAGATGAAACTCCAAGTTTTAGAGTTACAAAAGGTAAAAGAAAAATATGTTACCTTAGAGCAGAAATACGATCTTTCAAAGATAAATTTTGTAGAAAAGGTGAGGGAAATTAATGGATTAGAACAAAAAGTAAAATCATTAGAAAAATACCTCACATTTGACAAGCCCTTGGTAGACATTAAGAAGATTCTTTGGACCAACATCACTCAGTCAATAAACGATGTTTGGCCGTCAATACAAATAATTTTTTAGCAAATTGATTTGGTAAAGGCAGCCTTAGAAGAAATTCAGAGGACAAAAGCAGAATTAGGAAGCATGCCTGAGGAAGCCACCAGGCTCATAATTTTTTTTAATAGCAAGAATAAGTATAAGCTTGAAGAACTGGGCATTGAAGACGGAACAGGGACTGTTCTGAAAGTCAAGAAGGTATTAACTTAAAGGTCTTTGATGCAAAATTTGGAAAAAGGATACCAAAACATGCAGGAGGAAATTAATGCTTTTATGGAAATATTTGGTATTTTGTAGAACAAAGGGTTACCCAGCCCTTTAGTTATAAATGATAAGTTGATGAGGCACATAGATTATATTGACAAACTGGATCAATATGAAAATTACCTAGCAAGTTCATCAAACAGCACATCAGCACCAAAGGCACTACCTATGGGCAGAGTTCTCTATGACAATCTGGAAAACCTCTTCTATGTTGAACATGAGTTAAAGCATTTGTTTCCAGTTCAGCCTACCTTTTTTAGGTACACTGAAACTGATGAAATCCTCAGGAAACTTCAAAAAACCGAAATACGACAGCCAAAATGGTGGGAAGAAGTGCTAGAATTTTTGTAATTTATCCTTGGTAAAAAGTAAATTTTGGTTATTTACTACAATCAATGATGGTAAAGAGGATAAATAGAGATGAAACAGGTAAAGAGTATCAAAGCAGGTCAAAGTGTATCAGTGAGAAAGTAAATAGTAGATTAGCCAACACTAATTTACGAAGAAGACAACAAGATGCCAAATGATAGGGCTTGACTCTAGCACACTCCCAAGAAAAGGGACAGCAAACTATCAGTTTGCCTCTATTTTCGATCTACAAGACCATCTGTCTCTATTTTTATGTAACATATAATTAGTCATCCCAGAATATATCTCATTTTGTTATGAGATATTTTATTGTAAATTTTTTGTATAAATACTCCCTCATTCAGAGTATTGAGGGTGGATTATTAGACATTGTTGTAAAACTGATTATTTTGGAATAAAGTGCTATTGGACCAAATCTTGCATGGTTAGCTGGATGTAGAATTGATACAAAGGACTTTTCATAGGATTCAAGTGCAATACATCAGACAAATAAGTATTTTATAACTCATGTGTTATTGTTTTCCTGTTTAAATATTTCAATTATGTTCCATATTTGAATATTAAAACGAAAAAGCTTAATTCAGAAAGTGCTTTAGTGCAATCTATTTTCAATCATTTTTATTCTCAATGTTTTCCTCTAAACTATGATAAGCAGTGAATTCTTAATTGCTCATGTTTCGTAGTTTACTCATTTTGATCATTTAGTAAAGAATTCTTAATTGCTCTTTATTGGTGATCAGTCAAGTTCTCTTCTCTCAAGACATGTGGAAGGATCCTTAATTGTCCTTCTTCACTTTTGAGCACATCTCATCTTTTCAAGTCATCATTTGTTCCATGTTTAGCTATATTGCCCTGTGAAACCATCCTTTGCAAAGAAACCAAATCCAGTTGAGCCATCTTCCTTTGACTCCATTAGCCCGATGGCTTGGAGTACTCAGTGATACCCATCTGCTACTGAATTTCACCACCAAACCCAATCAAAATCCCAAAGCTTTCATAATTAGCCTAAAACCTTATAAACAAAGCTAAATTTGAAAGAGAGAGCCCTCTCTAGGTACAGACTGGCTAGATTTTGTACCCAAAAGTTGGTTTGTGGTTACCTTGGACCCCTTTCCCTCTTCTTACAACTTTAGGGAAAATATGAGTGATAACATAGTGGCGACTCCACTGGGGAATGAAATTTTTTTGTTATTTCTGTTTACTTTATAAACTACAGATGGAACCTAAAGTTAGCCAAGTAGCCTTCGAACCGCTCTTGCTTTGTAAGTGCATAAGTAGATGAATGCTGCTTCCATCTATCTCCAGTATAGTTTATGAATTGAACATGAACCAGTTCCTCAGTCAAACAAATATTTAGGAAGGTTTTAATTCAAATCTGAAACATCTTAAAGAAATCATAGAAGTTGTTGTTGATATTATTTCAGAAAATCAAAACCAAGAAATCTGGCTTCAGAAAGGACTCGTTAAATTAGGTCAAATCCTGATCCAAATCTACCACCTATGTTTGAGAACTCCAATCTGATCCCCAAAATTCTTAGGAGACAGGAAAGTCAAGAAAGTACTGCTAGCTCTCGACCCATCTACAAATCAAGATCTTGCCTTGTTAGGCGGATTTATCTCGAGGAAAAACCCTTTGATGAGCATTTTGAGACCTCTTTATTTGTAAGATTTTCTGACTCTGAGTTGATCCACTTGGTTCCAGATCCATTGTTTATTGAAGAGTTACAGTTTGAAGCTATTAGTTTCTCAATAGATAGATATTTATAGAGTTCAATACAATCTGAGCTTACTTCTAAAAGAACACCTGATCCCTCTACAATCATTGCTGCTTCTACAAGTTCCTCACCATTTCCTCATATATATCAACCCCAAACTACCCCACCACAAACCCTCCTTCTACCCCTCCACCCACAACCCAAATTCCCATTGTTACTCATACCCCACCTGTTGTTCCATCATTACCTACAGCCATGGAAAATAGGTACACCCCCCTGAATCTACCAGCCAATTTAGGTGCCATGCCTTAAGACTATGAAAGTAAAATCACTCCATTCGATGGTACTAGTACCTACACAGCTCAACAACATACCAAAAAAATGACTCACTACTTTGAAATATATGAGATAGATGTTGGTGATATAAGAATGAAGATATTTGTTCAGAGTCTAACTAGGAAAGTTAGAACCTGGTTTAGGGCTCTAAGATCAAACATCATAGATAGCCTGGAAACCCTTTATACACAATTCTTGAATCATTGGGAGAAGAAGAAAGATCCTTTGCAGATCTTATCTGAGTATGAAAACCTTAAGAGAGGAACGCAAGAAACTGTGTAGGATTATTGTACTAGGTTTAACACTGTCTACAATGCCATTCCTCAAAACCTCAGACCCCCACCTGATTTGGCCATAATCAAATTCCCAGATGCATTTGATTCCAATATGGCTTTTTAGCTAAGGGAACGAGCCTCTAGAACTTAGGAAGAAAGGCAAAGTATAGCTGTCAGTGTTGAAGCCAACCTGATGTCTAAACGAGCCAAGGTTAGAAGTGAAAGAAGGATACCAGTGAAAGAAGAAACTTCACCTGTTGAATAGAAATTGGAAGCTATAATTAAATGGATGGAAAGACTAGGAGGGAGAGTGGAAATAATAGAAAGAAAATCCCCTTGGGATGGTCAGCCAGCGAACACAAGGAGGAATCCTAATTTACAAAAAAACCAAAACCAGAACCCTGGGAAAACTGGTCCAGATCAAAACATTAGACCCCCTTTCCAGGAGAATTATATAGAAGCTTCCAGGTCCGAGGGTCCCCCTGAAGATACTCAGATAAGTCTGATGGGACTTAACAATGAAGGAGAAGTTTTTCTAATTCAAGATGATCAAGAGGCTCACATTCTCAAACAATTTCAAACTCTGTTAGGAGAATCGTTTGACTTTAAGGAGGGATATGATACCACCATATACGAAGTACACAAGTAGTATAACTTAAGAAGTAGGAGAATTGATGTTCATGAAGTCAACAAACAGAAAGCTCCGAAACAACCTATCAAAGGTAAATCAGCTACTACCCCTGTACAAATTTTGTCTAGATTAAACAATAACCCACCTAATCCAATAATAGTAGATGTGTCTAATAATCAACCGAATAATAGAGACTCTTTCACTCCCCTTACTTCTAAGGCAACTGTGGAAGAACCTCCAAAAATTAATTTAGGAGAAAATGTAAATTCTAACCCCACTCTTGAAAAGGATAAAAACACAGAAAACACAGAAAATAGAGAGAATCCCACTATTCAAAACATAAAATCCCAAACAAAAAAACCTTTCAATCTGGAAACTGAAGTAGGCAAACTAAAGATAGTTGTTCCATTGTCTGAATTAGCTAGACATGATGCCTACCAAAATCAAATTGATAGATCACTTAAAATCACTGGAACTAAAGACTCTGTTAATGTTTTTGATTATCAACTAGAATTAACCTTTGGCCTTGAAATGAATGGGAAACATTTAGAGGGAAGCATTCCTCCCTTCTATGTGAGTTTGAATATACATGATAAAATCCTTCACAATGCCATGTTTGATTCTAGGGCATCTCATAATCTAATGACCAAGTTTTTTATGGAGAAATTAGACTTAAACATCACTCGACTGTACAAATACCTTTTTTCTTTTGACTCTAGTCAGGTGAGATGTTTAGGGTTAATTAAAGACTTGTATGTTTTTTTAGTTCAATATCCTACAAAAACAATCCTAATGGATATAGTGGTAGCAAATATACCACAAAAACATGGAATGTTGTTTTCCAGGTCTTGGGGTGCTAAACTTCAAGGATCACTTCAATTGGACATGTCCTATGCTACTATCTCGATTTTCGGCAAACCTAAGAAGCTATACAGAGAAAAACTGATGAAATACGTAGTAACTAGTCAGGAGAAACCACAAAATTTCCCCATCTACTCAGTACACTCTGATATGGATTCATTTATTATTTACAATGTTGAAACCAATCCTACCAATATTGAACAAGTTTTAGCAGCAGAACTAAAAGAAATTAAAAGAAGAAAATCAAATGTTTAGATTCAGGAAATCTCATATACAAATGACAAATCAGATGACAAAGATAAACTAGATGAGAATGGAAAACTAAATCCTCCAGTCAAACAAATTCCCACCACCCCTGACACTAATTATGTGCATGAAATTCTATGGCATTTAGAATTTGATGGTTCAGTCAACAAATTAGGGGCAGGGGCAGGAATTTGGGTGCACAACTTAGAAAATGACCATGCTGAAGGCCATGCCTACAGGCTAAATTTTAAGTGTACCAATAATATGACAGAGTATGAAGCTCTTTTGCTAGTACTTAAACTTGTCAAAAGATTAGGAGCAATTAGAGTTTTTGTCGTAGGTGATTCAGAATTAATTGTTAATCAGATTAAAGGAAAGTGCCTTACTAGGGATCCTAGATTAGGATACTATAGGGGAACAGTCATAGAGATTCTTAATACTTTTTTGGAAACTAAGCTTGTTGTAGTACCTAGAAAACATAACTTACATGCTCAGAGTCTAGCCATGTTTTCCAGCACCTGCAAATTGCCTTTCGAACCTAATCATCTGTTTACTGCTGAAATTAGGCATAGACCGGCTATCCCTAACAATCTGAATAACTGGCAAGTTTTCGAAAGTGATGAGCAGATTAATAATTTTTTAACTTTAGATAAATAATTTTTTGACGGTTACATAGATGTTGGTGCAAACAGTAACTTTAAACAAGTAGATGAGGTAGAAACCAAAATTTTGGAAGAAAGTTCAATTCAGATGCTTCACCCCACAAAATTCACTAGAAAAGAAGTTCAAGACCTAAAATAAATAGACCATGATGAGATGATTGAGGAAGAAAAAAAGGTCATTCACCTAAAAGACAATCATCTGCCCAAAGGTTTAACTCTTCTAGAAGACCTCTTTGATTCCAATGATATTCCTAAGAAACCAAAGATGGAACCATTAAAGGCAGATATTGAATAATATAATTTAGGAATAGAAGACAATCCAAAGATGATAAAACTATCAAAGTCTTTACCACCTGATCAGAAAATAAAATATGTTGAACTTATGAGGGAATTCCAGGATGTTTTTGCCTAGAGTTATGAGGATTTGAAATCATATGAAACCTCAATAATTCAGCATACTATACCTCTTAAAGAAGACCAAAATCCATTCAAACAAAAACTCAGGAGAATCAACCCTGTATTACTACCTTCGATTGAAAAAGAAATTAAACATATGTATGAAGCAGTGATTATTGCACCTATAAGATTTTAAAAGTGGGTATCTAACTTAGTGCCCACTAGGAAGAAAACTGGGGAAATAATATTATGTGTGAATCTGAGAAATGTGAATAAGGCTTCTCTTAAAGATAACTATCCTTTACCCAAGATGGACCATATTTTGCAAAGGGTAGTAGTTTCTTCTAGGATTTTTCTTTTAGATGGATTTTCAGGATATATCCAGATTCTGGTTCATCCTGACAACCAAGAAAAAAATTCCTTTACAACACCATGGGGCACATTTATGTATATCAAAATGCTATTTGGACTTAAAAACACAGGAGATACTTTCCAAAGGGCAATGGACATTGCATTTTCTCGAGAGATTCACGATTTTCTTCTCATATATCTAAATGACCTAACTGTTTTTTCTAAATTAGTTCAACAACATTTGGACCATCTCAGACAAGTATTCTTAAAATGCACAAAATATGGTATTTCTTTAAATCCAAAGAAATCTTTGTTTGGCCTGGAAGAAGTTAAACTCTTAGGACACATCATTTGAAAGGATGGCATTCAAATTGACCCTGCCAAAATAGAAGCAATTTTACAAATACCTCATTCGAGAAATATCAAAGAACTTCAAGATTTCTTAGGGAAGATAAATGTTTTGAGAAGATTCATATCTAACCTAGCATAACTCATCAGATTACTTAATAATATGTTAAAAAATGATTCAAGTATAAAATGGATAGTAGAAGCCAAACAAGCATTTGAAGAAATTAAAATGGCTTTAACTAGAACACCAGTCCTTACAAGTCCCCAATTTGATAGAGACTTCATAATTTTTTCTTTTGTCTCAGAGCACACTATAGCAATTGTTTTATTACAAAAGGATGACCAAGGATGTGAAAAACCTATCGCCTTTTTTAGTAAAGCACTCAGAGATGCATCATTGAAATACAAAATCATGGAAAAACAAGCTTTTGCACTTGTTAATGCCATTAAATACTTCAGAGTTTACATATTATACTCTCATGTGATAGCCTATGTACCAGATGCAGTTGTCAAAGACATCCTGACTCAGAATGGAATTGAGGGAAAAAGAGGTAAATGGATTGCTACCATCTTAGAGTATGATATTGAAATAAAACCTACAAAGTAGATAAAATGACAAGGATTGGCCAAATTGACAGCAAAAACAAATTGTCAAGCCCTAGACATAAATGAACTAGATAACAAATAGGAGATGGTGACTCCATAGATCAGCCAGGCCTTTTCAGATTCACCTTGGTATGTTGATATAATTTATTTGTTACAAAACATGTAGGCTCCTCCAGAGTTATCCAAAACAAAAAGTAGGTTTTTAAAGATGAAAGCTTTAAAGTTTTGTATTTTAGATAATGTTTTCTTGGAAAAATCATGAAGGAATCTTATTAAATTGTTTGCTAAAAAATGAAGGTGACAAGGCACTTCAAGAATTTTATGCAAGAGACTATGCTGGACACCTCTATTGGAAATCAACTACAGATAAGATCTTAAGGGATGGTTTCTATTGGCCAACCTTGTTTGCTAATGTGAAACAATTTGTCACCTCTTGCCATAAATGCCAAATTTTTGAGGGCAAGAGAAAACTATTACCTTTACCCCTAAAACCCATTTCTACTAAAAAGCCCTTCCAACAATGGGGTCTTAACTTCATTGGTGAAATCTATCCTCCCTCCTCTGGTCAACATAAATGGATACTCACTGTCACCAATTATTTTACCAAATGGATAGAGGCCATTCCCTCCAGACAGGCCACTGATACAGAGATCATAGGTTTCTTAGAAACCAATATATTGTCTAGATTCAAATGCCCTACTAAAATAATACATGATAATGCAACAGCTTTCAAATCGAGAAAAATGATCAATTTTTGCAATAAATCCACATTAAATGCACTAAATGCACTAAAAGACTTGGCATAAGAAACTGATAAATGCACTATGGGCGGACAGGCTTACTACCAAGAAATCCATTTGCACCAATCCTTATGAATTATTATATGGCATGGAGACTGTATTTCCTTCATCATTAGGAGTTCATGTTATGACACTACTCCAAGAAGCTCAAGTGGAACCCAATTATATTCAAAGAAGGATTAATCAAACAATCAATTATTGGTAGACTAGAGAGGAGGTGTACCAAAGATCCCAAATATGGCAGGAAAAGCTCAAGAAGATATTTGATAGAAGAACCAAGGCTGAAGATTTCCACCTTGGAAATAAAGTATTAAGATGGGATTCCAGAAGAGAAGATAAGGGGAAACATGATAGCTTTGATTTCCTATGGAAAGGACCATACATTATCCACGCCCTACAAGGAAACAATACATATTTTTGAGATATTCTTCATCGTAAATCACATACGAATTCATTTGTCGACGCGTTTCAAACCAACTAGTGTGGTTCATCGTCAGGACAAGTTGAAGAAACAGATCTAGTTTAGCATGTTAAATAGTCTGAGCAGAGTCTCCACACTAGTTGGTTCGAAACGCTTCAACAAATGAATCCGTATGTGATTTACGCTGAAGAATCTCTCAAAAATTTGATATGGATCACAGAAGCCTCAATTCTACAATACATGTTTTCTCAAAAACTTGGATGGCACAGAAGCAGAATAAGGACCAGTCAATGGTCGATTGTTAAAACATTACTTTGATCCTACTTATTAAGATTTACCATGATGTTTAACATGTATATACTATATCCTTTGTAATGTCACTTTTGGATTGGACAATAACTTTTGGAGTTGAAGCCTGAAGAGAAGGCCCTAAGCTTCAGAAGTATTACTGTCATACATCCAATAAGGTAGTAGGAAGAAGAAGATTGCAGAGCACAATGAAAGTCATTCAGAGGCCATCTGATTTACTATTCTTGACTTTCCACCAGGAAAAGCCATCCCCAAGTGGAGCCACTATTAGACCCCTATACCAATAGGTGTCATATGTCATGATTGACTTGATGAGCTATGTAATATGTTAATACCTTTTCTTGTTGCAAAGGTTTTCTATATTTTCAAAAAAATAAAAAAAAAAAGTTTAAAAAATGTAAAGAGGGTATACCCTAAAAGAAAAATCAAAGGGTAAAAAGAATAAAAATGGTCAAAAAATGAAAGAAAATGAACCCCAACAAAAGAAAGACTAGGAAAGTGTGCAATTCTAAATGCCACTAATTTTTCACTTTGTGTAATAAACAATTGTGTGTAGCTTGTCACTTATGCCACAATTCTTGAATAGCCAAACAATTTAAACTTGGCTAATTCATATTTCAATTTCATGTTGTAGAAATAGAGAATAAATATCCTGACCAAACAGTGTAATCTTGGCAGATAAGTAGATAGGTAGAGTGAGAAAGGATCTCAACAGTTTAATTTGAGCCCTTGGATGTAATAAGTGTAGACTTAGATAGGCTTTGCCATGTAAAAGCAAAGAAAAATTGAAGAGGGTTTGCCAGTCTAAGTGCACCCAAATAAATAAGTAAAAATGCTAGGATAAAGTAGGTAGGGTAGGTAGATGTTGGTTGCAGAATCATATATGATGGATGATGACTCTAAATGCACTAATCTCTTACTTTCATCACAAGGTCAAGGCATACATTATATTGAAAACATCTCAAGCAAAGAAAAGTCACAATAATTAACTTCCACACTCATTTTCCCAAAAGAAATTCACTAATTTCCCGTAAAGCACTAAGGTATTTACTAAATTAGAGGGGCTCAGAGCATTTCTCTGACTTCTGGAAGGATGAGACCTTCAGCCCAATAATTTATAAAGCCTAAGTACTTAAAACCATTCATAAATCATTCATTCCTCTCCATAAGTCTTTTCCTAAGTAAATTCCTATTTTACTTAGGAAAATTTCAAATATTTCTCATAAAAACTCTTTTTTCATTTAAGCCTAAGTTAAATACACACATCAAATGTTTTTACACTTAGCGCTTTTTCATTTAATTATCATATTAACTTTTAACTTATATTATATAATTCCCTTATAACGTTTACCCTCTCCCGTATTATTTAAAAAACCCCAAATTTCTATATATCCCGCCCCTCCGTTTAATTATAACCATAATATGTCCTTAATCAAGATTAATTAGTTAATCAGTAACTAATTAACGGCCCTTAATCCCCACTACATCAATATGAGATTAATTAATCCTTATGGTTAATTAATAACCTCCCTGACCTATCCCGCCACTCCCGATATGGTTAAATTAACCCTTAATTATATCGGGCCCGCCTTTGTTAAACCCCATCATATCGCACCTTCCGTCAATCGTCCGATCAGGTCCTCAAGATCTGACGGCCATTATGAATATCGCATGACCCTTTGTGACCTCGCGATAGCACATGATCACAAAGTGGTTTTTTGCATAGTGCCTTCGCCATGCATTGAAATATCTATGGAATCACTGGCCCAAGGTCCATTACTGCCCTTCCCCAAAAGTGGTGCGATATGAAACCAGTTACCGCCTTCCCACATACGATAAAAATGTCATATCACTTGCCGCTGACATCATCCATCCAAAATCTAAAAACCCCCGCCAACCCTTGACTTTGTAAATAAAACAAACAAGTCATTTTCACTGCTTTATACTGTAAACCTATGCGCCCATGCAAAAGAACATCGAGGTCAATTAGTTCAAAGTTTTCAACAACCAAACTGCTCAAAAACTCATAGCTGACACAGCTCAGAGCCCTTTAGCCACAACTAGTACCTGTATTTCACTGCGCATCCCATGAAAACAGGTATTTATCCAATTCCTGACAAAATCCTACAAGTTCTAGTTTTCCACTGTAAATTGATGGAAAAAGACCAAATTTATAATAAATTCAGTCATTATTTTTGTCAATTAAGTCCCCCATAGCCTCTGTGTTCTCCATTTCACAAAGAAAACCACAGTTTCCTTCTGAATCCACAAGAACCAGAAATGGAAACCCCGGTGGCTTTGAATGTTGCACCTATTAATACCCCTCATCGAAATTTAGACCGTCTGCCCTTGGCAGATAAAGATTTCCAAATAAGAGACCTTTCCTCTGATAAAAATCACCTCAAAGTCTTTTGCCAAAGTAGAGATAACCACCTGAATGGCTCTGATGTCATAGAGCTGTGGGAATCCAATCTTTCCATATACTTTTTCTCCTCAGTCCATGTTTTCCCTGATATAATTCATCAATGCCATTCCAATTACGACCCTAACTACAGAGCAGTTATGTCTCCTAGCCAAAAAGTCCTATTCCCAATAACTGTTGAGTTAATCAATGAGATGTTGCAATTTCACCCTAGTCAAGTTCTCACTCCCATTTCCATTGGGGATTTACTTGAGAAATCAACTAAATTATCCCAATCAGAACTTAATCACCTCTTTCAAACTTTCATATTACAGAAACATCAGCTTAAGGGCCCACCTCCTTATATGAAAACTTTCTTCACAAATATGGGAAGACCCATAGTTGATATGATATCTTTAATTATGGGATTCAACTCTAGTGAATTTGTTGATGAGTTAACCCTAGTGTTGTTGTCAATACTTACTCCTGGACAGCCCCCTGTTGTTAAGTATGATTATGCCTCCTTTATTATTGATAAAATTCATGAACAGTTCATGAGACTGAACAATGAAGGAGTTTTTAAATATACCACCTTCATATATCATCTCATGCTTTATTATCAGTTAGAAAATTTCATTTTCCCTATCATAAAGCTTGATACCAAAGGCAATCCAAGGTCTGTTATCTTTTGGACTTCCATCTTCCATAAAACCTTTAACTCCCCTTACTCCTATAATGAGTTCATTGATTAGTTTGTTCATCCAGCAACCACCTTATTGACAAGGATTTCCCCTCCCAGGATCAGTGGTGACATTAAAAGGATCCTTCAGCTTTTCAAGTAGTATAGAATAGGTTATTGGTATTTATCCTAGAATTATACATAATTCAGGATATATGGGTGTGAGATTTTCCCTTTCAAGCTATCCAAATATGTTCCAATGAGACTGTTTGCATTGGATTATTTCAGACAAATGATACATTAAGACTTGGTTCATTTTCATAAAGCCATAAAGAAAACACAACTCAGAATCAAGAATCAATTAGGCCCTTTCATCTGCAACAATAGGGAAGCATGGAGAGAAGTAGAGAGAATTTTAGAAGATTACCTTAAATTACACAAAAGTTTTGGTTGGGTTCCATATGACCCTCATAGCTTTATCTGTGATAGAAGAATGAAGAATAGGCTGTCACCATATATACACCATAGAATCCCAGAGATTGAACAATTTGTCAACATGGATGAATGAAGGGAAGGGACCTTAGTAGAAACTGATAGTGAGCAGGTCAACATAGAAAATGTAATGAAAGATCTTGAAAAGACTCTTGACCTATATTCTTTTAGATAGGTGCAGTTTGAAACTTCTCAGAAGTCAGCATCAGGGATAAGTGCCTCAATAACTGGGAACTCTCAAAGGCACTCACAATAGACCTATACACCACTCACACGGATTTCCAAAGGTAAAGAAATAGAGACAAGCACTCAGGCTACAGAACAGTCAATATTGTCTAATCAGCCTGAAACTTCTAAGGAACAGGCCCACATACACACTCGTCCAACTCAAGTCAATGTGGGAGAACCCCCAATCATGAAGACTCCTCTAAATGAGGAAAATAACAAAAAGAGAGACAAGGAAATAGCTACCCCTACCAGTGGACCCTCAAAACAACCTGGTGCTAAGAGACAAAGGCTAAATCCTCTTTCTGAAGAGGAATTTTTTGAAGAAACTATTGATAGTAAAAGAAAAGAAGGTGTGGAGAGTCATCAAACTTTCCCAGTAGGTGGGACATCTACAAGCTCATAGAGACAGGAGTTGGAGAGACAACGAAGTGTAGAGGTATCGTCTTTTAGGCCACCAAGACAAGACAATCCAGATATCAAAAAGAAGTTTAAGGAAATAAAAGCCAGAAATGAGCCATTGAGGATCCAAGTCTACAATCAGTATTTGAAAATGGCTCCCACTAATTAAAACAGGTTGATGTCAGCCTATGACATCAAATAATGTAAAATGATAATGAGTTAATTCAAACCCAAAGTGCATCAGCCTTAATCAGTAGCAGATTACCACAAAACCAATTTTGAGATCATGTCAAAGGACATTCATCCCTTGGACTAAATTGAGTTACAAAAACAGACAGGGGAGATGGTCTACTCTACATTGACTGGTAAGGCCATGATGGCCCATAGACTAGAGAATTATTTAAATAATACAACTGCCCAATTAAAGCTGGAGAAAGTCTCCTCACAGGTTAAAGACAATAGAATAAAATCTTTAGAAGAATTGATCATTGGGTTAGGTCATGATCTGAAAGATGTGAAGGTTGTAGAAGCCTTTATTAAAAAGAAAGATGAAGACATAACTACCTTAAGAAAGTAGCTAAAATTGTCTTCTTCAAGGCATCCACAGACTCTCGAGGTCATACAATAAAGGTCTAAAGAAGAGCTAATGGACTTAGTCCTAAAACTTAATGTACGGTTGAATGAGACTGAACAAGAACTGGAAAAATCATTGAAGGACAAGCGGGCAGATTCGACCTATTAGCCTCCTAATGTAATACCAGTGGTTTCCACTGTAGTCCCTTCAACCCTTGGAACAGCTCTGGCACTGAACATTCCAGTGGTCACAGCAGAAGAAATAGTAGGAACAACAATAACAGGAACAACACCAGCAGAGACTACAGGTCTAAGTACAAAGGAATTAATAAAATCAATGGAGGATATGAAACTCCAAGTTTCATAGTTACAAAAGGTAAAAGAAAAATATGTCACCTTAGAGCAGAAATACGATCTTTCAAAGATAAATTTTGCAGAAAAGGTGAGGGAAATTAAAGGATTAGAACAAAAAGTAAAATCATTAGAAAAATACCTCACATTTGACAAGCCCTTGGCATACATTAAGAAGATTCTTTGGACCAACATCACTCAGTCAATAAATGATGTTTGGCCATCAATACAAATAATTTTTGTGCAAATTGATTTGGTAAAGGCAACCTTAGAAGAAATTCAGAGGAAAAAAGCAGAATTAGGAAGGATGCCTGAGGAATCCACCAGGCTCATAAATTTTTTGAATAGCAAGAATAAGTATCAGCTTGAAGAACTTGGCATTGAAGAAAAAATATGGACTATTTTGGAAGTCAAGAAGGTATTAACTAAAAGGTCTTTGATGCAAAATTTGGAAAGAAGACGCCAAAACATGCAGGAGGAAATTAATGCTTTTATGGAAAAAATTGGTATTTTGCAAAACAAAGGGTTACCCAGCCCTTTAGTTATAAATGATAAGTTGATGAGGCACATAGATTATATTGACAAACTGGATCAATATACAAATTACCCCGCAAGTTCATCAACCAACACATCAGCACCAAAGGCACTGCCTACGGGAAAAGTTCTCTATGACAATCTGGAAAACCTCTTCTATGATGAACATGAGTTAAAGCATTTGTTTCCAGTCCATCCTACCTTTTTTAGGTACACTGAGACTGATAAAATCCTTGAGAAACTTCAATGAACCAAAATACCATAGCCAAAATGGTGAGAAGAAATGCTAGAAAATTTCTAATTTATCCTTGGTAAAAAGTAAATTTTGGTTATTTACTACATTCAATGATGGTAAGGAGGATAAACAGAGATGAAACAGGTAAATAGTATCAGAGCGAGTCAAAGTGTATCAATGAGAAAGTAAAAAGCAGATTAGCTAGCACTAATTTATGAAGAAAACAACAATATGCCAAATGATAGGGCCTGACTCCGGCACACTCCCAAGAAAAGGGACAACAAACCATTAGTTTGCCTCTATCTACTATGTATGAGACCATTTGTCTCTATTTTTATGTAACATATAGTTAGTCATCCCAGAATATATCTCACTTTGTTATGAGATATTTTGTTGTAATGTTTTTGTATAAATACTCCCTCATTCAGAGTATTGAGGGTGGATTATTAGACATTGCTGTAAAACTGATTATTTTGGAATAAAGTGCTATTGGACCAAATATTGCATGGCTGGCTGGATGTAAAATTGATATAAAGGACTTTTCACAGGATTCAAGTGCAATACATCGGACAAATAAGCATTTTATAACTCGTGTTATTGTTTTCCTGTTTAAATATTTCAATTATGTTCCATATCTGAATATTAAAACGAAAAATATTAATTCAGAAAGTGCTTTAGTGCAATCTATTTTCAATCGTTTTTATGTCATCATTTTCCTCTAAACTATGATAAGCAGTGAATTCTTAATTGCTCCTATTTTCTAGTTTACTCATTTTGATCATTTAGTAAAGAATTCTTAATTGCTCTTTATTGGTGATCAGTCAAGTTCTCTTCTCTCAAAACATGTGGAAGGATCCTTAATTTCCCTTCTTCACTTTTGGGCCCATCTCATCTTTTCAAGTCATCATTTGTTCCCTGTTTAGCTATATTGCCCTGTGAAGCCATCCTTTCCAAAGAAACCAAATCCAGTTGAGCCATCTTCCTTTGATTCCATTAGCCCAATGTCCTGAAGTAATCAGCGATACCCATCTGCTACTGAATTTCACCACCAAACCCAATCAAAATCCCAAAGCTTTCATAACTAGCCTAAAACCTTATAAACAAAGCTAAATTTGAAAGAGAGAGCCCTCTCTAGGTACATACTGGCTAGATTCTATACCCCAAAAGTTGGTTTGTGGTTATCTCAGACCCCTTTCCCTCTTCTTACAACTTCAGGGAAAATCTGAGTGATAACAGGGAACAAGTCCCTAAATTATCTCCTCCTCTAAATCTTCATAATCTGCCCAATATTGTCATAATATTCCACAAAAATAAATAATATTTGGCACAAATATCCAATTATTCATAAACCTTCCTGATGAATATATTAAAGTTAAAAATAAACTATCTAATGCAGAAAGAGAGGTTTAATGTGTTGAAGTATGGTCATAAGCCTTAAATTATTGTTTAATTTAGAGGTATGAGCCTTAATTTATGTATAATTTAGAGGCCCATCATTCACCTCGACCTTTATGGTCAATGTTTGGACATCATGCTGGTGATAAACCTTCGACTAGTGACAGTAAAAACCATGAGAAAAAGGGAAAAGTTAAATTTCCTATTCAACCTTGTCCTTGTATGGATGAAGACTTGAAACTTGTTGGATAACCTTACAACGTCCTAGCCTAATCTTCTTGTTGGTTATCAAAATTTTTCCTCTAACATTCCACTAGTTGATCAAGTGGTTGATCAAGATTCATCTTCGGCCAATCCCACCCTCTCTGAAATTGAATCTCATGAGTCCATTCCTGACCAACCATTGGTTGAGGAAATGGTTGACCCGATTCCACCTTCAGGTGGTCCTACTTTTCTCATAGAGAGTGCACCTCATACCACTCAAGTTCTACTTGTCTTTCTAGATTCTAATGAATTAGAGAGCAATCCTCCCATTCCCATAGTACAGGGGGTGATATTCTTGTTCCCATAACATAAGGTGGAAGTTCTCCCATTCCCATGGCACCCCCTCCAAGTAGTATGGTTATTTCTTTTGATTGGAGTTGATTGGCATGATATCATCTTCCTTCTTATGTTACCTTCCAGATCACATTTCAGGCTTATAATATGGTTGAACCTCGCACAATTATAGATGAAGGTGCATCTATTAATATTATGTCCTCCATTGCTTGGAAATATTTAGGCTCTCTGCAGCTTGTGCCTGTTACTTACAATTTGTTGGCTTTTAACAAAGGAACTAGTAAACCATTAGGGTTCCTTCCTAAGTTACCTATCACTTTAGGAGGAAAAACTACCTATATTGATGTGATGGTTATCCTAGGCTCTTTGGATTTTAACTTACTCCTTGGTCTCTTCTCTCTTTTGTGTGCTATGTTTCCCGCATAACGGAAGAATTGTGCTATTGATCATCTGTTGTTCGGTGGTCCTAATTTCACTCCCAATCAACCATATTCCATAAATGGTCCTTATGTGCAAGTGGTATCACCCCTGGCACAGGCTAGTCAGTGATATAGTACATCAGGTACTAGGAACATCAGAACCCGATCTTTCCATTAGATCCCTTGACAGGTATCCCTTCCAGAGTGTTGTTCTCCCATTTGATGAGAACCTCTTGGAAGTCATTGCCTCTTATAGTCTGTGATCAAGGTCATGAGGATAGTTATTTTACTATGAAAACCTCGTTAAAAAATGAAATAGGTGTCATGAGGATAGTTCTTTTACTATGTAAACCTCATGAAAAAATGAAATAGGTCCCCATGAGGATAGTTATTTTAATATGTCAACCTCATTAAGAAATGAAAAAGGTTCTTAGAGCACAGTTCCTTTTCTTGTGTCAAGCTCCTTAAAAAATGAATCAAGGTTCTTGGAGAACAGTTCCTTTTCTTATGTAAAGCTCCTTAAAAAATGAATCAAGGTGTTGCATCAGAGTTCCTTGTCTTTTGTCAAGCTCCTTAAAAAATGAAACAAGGTGTCAGAGCAAAGTAAGTTTACATGTGTCAAGGTCATTAAAGATGAAATAAGGTGTCATGAACATGGTTCTTTTCTTATGTCAAGTTCATTAAAAAATGAAACAAATTCCGTTCCAATTCGAGTCTTTGATTAGCTCTCATAAATTCCTAGTCGAGTCTTTCACTTGATCGTGTAAGTGAACCTTCATTCCATCCACATGTTAGTAACAATAGTCTACTTCGGTGAATGAAATGAAGCTTGGTGGGCATGTACCTCGAATTGAGTCATTATGTTGGGGGCATGCAAACTCATATCAAGCATAGTTTATCTTTGTTTCAAGATTGTTTAAAAATGAAACCAAACCCAAGCATAGTTTGTTTCCGTTTTAAGATTGAGTAAATATGAAACCAAATCCAAGCATAGATTTTTCTCATGTTTCAAGCTTGTGGAAAAATGAAACCATCTTCAAGTATCCTCAAGAATAGTTTCCCATGTTTCAAGCTTGTGTAAAAATGAAACCATTCCCACTTTAACTCCCATGATTTCCATCTTTATCAGCCTATTTTTGCTAGATTAAACTTGGTTTTTTCTTTCCATCGCCACCATCTCTTTGGTTGATCATACACTTTCACCTGGTTGTTTTACCTTTGCTTTAGGAACATCTGTGATGAGCGGTCTTATTAGCTAGCCTCTTGACCTATACATGTTTTGAGCAGTTCCATCGTAACCAAAACTAGTATTTATCCTTTTAGACCACTCGTTCCTCCAGGTGGAGTCATCTTTCAACTCTTTTCAGACTCTAGAAATATGAAAATATTGTTGAGTACTTGTTGTTTTGAACTTGTTAAATTAAATGAAATGATGTCTACACAGTATAAGTTTAACCCTTTTCCAGTCTAAGAAAGACTATTATATGAAAAAGGAATACCTTGGTCACATGTGGCTAAGAGGTTCTCTTGCATATTGTTTTCTACCTTTTCAGATTCAAGAGACTATTACGAACATGGACCTCTGGAGTTTTCTTTTCTACCTATTTTTCAAACTCTCTAAACTTGAAAAATATGTTGAGCTACCCCTCCATTGAACTCATCAAACTTAAACAACGTAGGACTTGTTATCATGACGAGACCGAGCTAATCCTTCCTAGTGTTCATTAAACTTACTAGGCTAGATACATCCGAAGGATGAACTTATATGGCAAGCATATGGTATCCTCTTCAAGTATGTGAATAAAAATAAATAGGCACTCGTTAGAAATATTGAGGGAAAAATGGAAGTAAATGTGTCTTATATTTTGTATGAAAGGCAACATGTTGCTCTCGAACATGACACTCATACGCATTTCATGTCGGGTTTGGGATATCCTCACTTAGTCACTCTCTTTCCTTGGTTTGGGAAATCCATTGTCTGTTAGAAAATTATATATTACGGAGCAATGGAACACATAAAATATTGCAGAAATATAAACACAGAAAACACATAAAACAAGAGAGACACACATATACGTGGTTCACCCAGTTTGACTACATCCACCCCGAACAACCAGTCCTTCCTTTCTATTATCCAACAACATGAAGAGACACAACCTACATCAAATCCGCTGTAATATCCTCTGTTTTCTGTCACAGTCTCACCTCTCTGTTTCTCGTTCAGAGAATACACATCTATTACACAGCCTCAAATACAATGCCCTCATACAAAGAGAGGGGTTGCCTTCTAGGGCAAAAAAACCCTAAACTAAACATAAGTTCTATTGTCAGATCATCTACCTAATGAATGGCCCAGATTGACTAGAAATTACTATACTTTTACAAGGCAATTTTAAATCTATTTTTGGCTTTGGGGGCGTTGCTCGTGAACCCTCGTTGGGGGACTGCTAGCCCTCGGCCCCCCCAGCTAGGGGGGATCGGCCCCCTGAACCCTCGCGGGGGGGACAAGTCCCCCCCACACGCCCCCGCATGGAGGGGTGTACAAACTTCTTGGGGTATACATCTGGCTGAAACAAAGACCTCTGAACAATCATGCCCCACTCTCAACATTGTCCTCTCATTTGATCATTACATATCATCATCATGACCATTGATCCCATTTTGAGTAAAATGCTATGAAACACTAGGGCTGTGTCGCTGGTATGTTCAAGAGAAGTTCATCTAGAAATTCAATCCTCTTATACCCCATTTGATCTTGTCTTCTACAATCCTAAATCACTCTCACAAAATTTACAAAGTCCTTTGTTTTGTGTCAATGGTTTGGAAAACATTATGGCCCTCCTTCGATGGATCATTTCTTGTCGACTCCATCTCATTATCCAGGAAAATGATCTAGAAACTCTCTTTCAGTACCTTGAAGCTTGCATGCCTCAATGGAAAGTTCTTCACATTCGACGATAGGTTCACATCATTAGCATTCAATCAGATGATTCTACAAGTGTCTGACTTGAGATTTCTTATTCACACTCGTGGATTGTGTTGTTGTACCTTGAGAGCCATTGTCACTATTGGTGGTTTCCCTCGTACCTATTAACGGTTTACATTATTGACTGGTAATAATGTGGTTTATACCATGTTCGAATCCAACACGTTGATTCACATGATTAGATTCATACTTAGGTTGGATCAGGACAGAGATGAAGACCCTGTATTTCATTTAATAAATCCAGGCTGTATGAAGTTATTTAGTATTCACGATTGTATACATGATGCTTTCTAGTTGGATGGTTGCGTCCATGCCATGGATCCATACATATGATCCTTTCTAGTTGGATGGTTGTGTCCATGTCATGTATCTGTACATGTGATCCTTTCTAGTTGGATGATTGCATCCATGTCATGGATCCATACACATGATCCTTTCTAGTCGGATGGTTGCACCCATGTCGTGGATTTGTGTATTGTTAAATGCCTACTCATAGATGTCATATATGTATATTATGTTTGATTTGCAGATCTCCTGACAGTAGTTCTCCAAATTCCTTGCATTGACCTTTAAATCAATTCAGCCATCACTTCTTGTTACAACTTCATGCTTTAGGGGAAATTTATTATATATTAATTTGTCGCACTACTTGTCTCATACCCTCACTTGTCTAACTTTTTCCAAAATGTCACAAAGTGACAAAAGTTGTTAAAGAATTCACCATGAAAAACATTGATCAGAGCATCCCTAGAGAAAAGAAGAAGAAATTCCTTAAATTATTTTTGGAACAGCTTGTCAAAAACCCTATTTGCAAGCCCAATGCTATTTTTATAGGAAAAACCATGTTGGTAACCTTTTGTCTAACTAGTGACTAGTGCTGCAAGCACACCTTTTGATAGGAAAATCTGCGTTGGCCCTCTTCAGGCATTTTCTCGAAAAATGGAGTAGAATATTCTCTTACTAGACGCCTCGAGAGCGTCAAGTTGGTTATTGTTGAATAAATATATGGTTGAGTTCTCCAATTTTGAGTCCTTGATCCTACCTATAGCAATCTTCCCCTTAAGATTTGGACCTTCTTCCCCCTTTTGTGGATCCTTAACTCCCTCTCCTTCCGTATAAATGCATTCCCTTACACCCTCAAATGGTTGGTCAGGCTATATTGGTCATGTTGCTACTAAATTGTGTCTAATTTCTGCCAATTTGTGAAGGAGAAAGGAGAACTTAAGAAGTCTTGGCTTGGAATTGGAAACCCATCCCGAAGGAGGATTCCAACATCAAGGAAGTGGTTGTATGCTTTCCTCTTGTGCTTATTATTAATACAATGCATTTTTACTTTCCATAAGCATGTAAATGATTACTTGCTTAGTATGATGATCCTTGATCTGTAATATGGTTTACATTAGAATGCATATGCTATGTTTTTCCTTTGTTTTCTTTGTTTGATCTCTCTTGCAGGTATTTGTTCACAATAGAATAGTGAGGGTTGAGCTTGGAAGTGAGGAGATCGAGATTGACATCAAAAAGTGACCACATAGGAGTGAGGTAGGTTTTCTTTCCTCTCCCATGTCATTTTGACTTTAACTAGGAAATTTTTGCATGTATTTTTTTTGGTTGTTACTAGATCCACTCATTGGACAAGAGGGATCGCTTCTATCTGTAGAAGGGATTGCCTCGATAATAGTAGTCTTCCGACATTGAAACAGAATACACACTTGAGAGGGTTCAAGCGTAGGCTATATTATTGACATCTTTGAAAGACCACATAGAGATCCTCC
This sequence comes from Pinus taeda, assembly GCA_000404065.3. Lineage (NCBI taxonomy): Eukaryota > Viridiplantae > Streptophyta > Pinopsida > Pinales > Pinaceae > Pinus > Pinus taeda. The sequence goes on along the minus strand of APFE030698369.1, from coordinate 53,212 downwards.
AAATTGTTAGCACATTTCTTGGATTGTACTATAAGGTCATCTAGATATGCGAGGATAAGGTGAGATAAACCATGGAAGATGTAGTTCATGGCTCGCTGGAAGGTGTCACCATCATTTTTAAGACCAAAAGGCATAACTTGGTATGCAAATGTACCTCAAGGGGTTGTAAACCCTATTTTGTATTGATCCCTATGGTGAATCTGGATTTGGTTATACCTAGAGAACACATCGATGAAATATAGGGCCTCGTGTTTGGCACAAGCATAAATGACAAGATCTATGAATGGCGTCAGGTAATTGTCTTTGGGACAAGATTTGTTCATATCTTTGAAATCAATACAAACATGAATGGTGCCCTATTTTTTCATGGAGGTTATAGGATTAGAAACCCAAGAGGTGTAAGCAATAAGAGAGATGAACCCAACCTTACGGAGTTTATTTATTTCTTGTTTGATTGCTTGTGCCTTAGACGAATGTAATTGAAGTTGTTTTTTCTTGATGGGATGGGCGTCGGGCCATGTGTCAATATGGTGTTCCACCATGGTGGAGCTAATGCCTGGCATCTCAAAGTAATCGCATGAAAAAATATCCTTGTATTATTGGAACAAGGATGTGTGTGTGGTTATTTCTTCTTGAGAGCATGCTTCTACCAAGGAGATCTCTTCAACTTTTCTAGGTTTGTTGGAAATATTTACCTTGACCGTAGGTGAAATATTTGACATGTTTCCTTCCTCAAACACATCAGGTGTTGGAATGGGATTTTGAACCAATTGACCTTTCCTGGTGGTAGGAAATATTTTGAATCTATGGTGTAAATATCATGGGTTGGTGTGTTGGTGGGTACAAATGATTTTTCGGGTAGAAAAAATGAACGATGGTGCATGGCATCCCATAGACATTCAGGTTTTGTCATAGCATCTATAATATCTTCATTTGAGTGAAAAATACTATATAGTGTCGACTTAGGTTGTGCTAGGTTTTGAGTTTGAGGTTCAAAACTGATTATGCTGGTTAACAAACTAGAATATGATTCATTGTTCGATGTCGTAGAACCAAGCAAGGTTGAAAAAGTGCATATGGGATGGGTTTACACTGTTGGTGGTGTAACCATTGGTGGGGTGGATTTTTCAATCTCAACACCAAAAAATGATGAGAATACAACACGAATCATGGTTCTTATGGATGAGGAAATGAATCATATATGGTGTTGCGTGTCGTCAACATTAGGTGGTGGTAGAATTTTAGTTATGGTGGTTTGATGCCGTGTGGGAGGATATTATTGCATTCTTGTTGGTGTACAAGGGGAAGCAATATATTCCTCAATAGGATTTTTACGTTGAATCCTAGGTTGTTAAAATGTTTGTAACATATGACATGTCTCAGTGCTATGAGAGGTACTGGTACAGATACTGCACACTAGACTACACTTAACCCAATAGATAGTGTGGGTGGTGATAGTGCTCATAGTGTGGGATGATGATTCCTAGTTGACATTATGATATGGGACATATTGGGGTGGTATCCATCTCTGGATCTTAGTATTGGCGTGACGTGACTTCCTAGTGTGGGCTTCCTTCAAAGTTGTTCTCGCTGCATGAAAATGTGGAAGGTACTAAGAATTCGTTGTATGATGTGATTGAGAGAAAATGTGACAATCAAAATGTGTGATTTTCTCTTAATTGGAGAGATGGATTTGTGGAATTTGGACCACTAAGCAAAAGATACCATTAAACTTACTCAATTCATCTCATTGATTTACCAAGTGGTTGGGTTTATCACATAGGGCACATATGAGGGGCAATATTTTTTTCCATATGGCCTTAGATCATTTTTTAAGTGATCAAGATTGATGATGGTGAGGCGAGATGTAATGATGGGGGGATTTCTGAACTGTTGGTAGGCGTTTCTCCTTAAACACACATAAAATGGCCCTAGATGCTTCATTCCCTAGTGGTGTGGTATGATCTGATGGTTCAGCATCTAACCCGACTAAATTAGAATTCTCAGTGATAAATCTCTACACGAATCCCAGCATAGAACATAATCGAGAAATATGGGTACAATGTTGCACATGATGATTTCCTTCAAAAATATGGCAAGTGTGATGTTTGTGGCTAGGTCTGGTGCTTTGAGAAATGCAGGTAATTGGATACCATTGGTTAAAGGCCCTTAATTCGAGACATTAGTTGATCAGATGATTGGGTTCATCACATAAAGAGAAAGTGGGTGTTGGTAGGGGTGTCTCCAGTTCAGATTGCCTCTGATCATGGCAGGAGGTTGATGGACTAGATGCAGGATAAGAGAAAGAAGCTTCTTCCCTCACAATGTAAAAAATGTTTCTGGATCCATCCTCTGTTGGGAGTAATGGGATATTGGTTTGGGTGAGTGCACTTAATGCATCTTGATATCGAGGGATTTTGGGGAAATGATGAGTGTAATACATGTATTCCATGCATATGGAGCATGCATGGTTGGTGTGTGTGATGCCTTATGATGCATATGTATTCCCTTTTCTCTAGTAGGGGAGGACAGTTACTGGTGTTGAAAATTGGCAACAAGAAATTGCTAAAAATAGAAGTTCTAAAAATAACAGTTTGGCTAATGAGCATTTTGGCCACCTTGGGTGAAAGGTGAAACTACTAAAAACAACATCTTCTAAAAATAGTATTTCTAGGTCCCTTCCTATTTATAGTAGTCCCTGGTCTATCTATAGGAAGTAAATTCGAATTTGGTCTTACTAGCAGTTTGGAATATTAATTAATTAATTCTCCGTGAGTTAATTAGTTAAGGAAAAGCAAACTTGAAGTCTTTGTGAGAACATGCAATTATTTCTCCATTGATTTGGGAATGTGTCCTTGATTTTCTCCACTGATTGAGGAATTAAGGATGAGTTCTATATTGAGAGGATCATTTGACTTAGTTTAACTTAGTCAAGTTCAGTTAGATTAATTTAACAAGTTTTTAAATTAATGAGATACAATTTGTTGATGTTTGCATGCATGTGATAACTGTTATTTTCATATAACTGAGTATTCACTCATGGATAACTGATGCATGTCAGTTTTGTCAGAGACCTAGTTGAGATTAGAGAAGGGACAATATACTATCAGTTGCATGAATATTTTTCCTATAAAGGAATCTCATCCATGATGAGGATTTATCTCCTTCAGGTTTGTGCAGTTAGATCAGAGGTTAGTGACTGTGTGAAGAGGCCAATTCACGCAGGTGGCAGTAGTAGACCCCAAGGAAACTGCACAAGGAAATAGGAGGCTTGGAGGGTAGAGAAGAAGATTTGTGAGAAACCTTTGACTGTCTATGAGTAGCAGAGGGATTGTACTAAGAGCTGGATAGCTTCCGAGTTAAGGCTTTGTGTAATCCAGACTATATTTCCACTTGTATGATAATACAGAGATGGGGTTTTAGGCAGGTGCTTTCCTCGGGTAAATTCTTCTGTATTATGTGTGATTGATTCCTTCTTATCAGTTATATGTGTTCTTATTGATGTTTCTCATGGTTGATTAAGCTTCGGCTAAATTGCTTGTAGAAGTAGATCAAGTGTTTTGCTTTAGTACATTGCATTACCAGGTGATCTACAGGTGGTAAATTTCTACATTGTATTAGAGCTAGCGGATTTGTAGAAAAAGTTATACATGGTATCAGAGCTAGCTGATTTGTAGAAAAATTCTACAAAATTCTACATGGTATTAGAGCACAGGTGATCAAGGAAAGAACAGTCTACTGAGAGGAGATTTCAAAGTTTTGAGTTTTGGGCCGAGAATTTGCAGAGCAGATCCGAAAATTTATGTACCTAATTTTCAAAAATAAATAACAGATTTGGATTCCTTGTGGAAAAATACCAAAAAAAAAAAAAATATTGCCTGAATCGAAGTTCGGATGAGGGAGATATCGATGTTTTAAAATCAGCTCTTTTTCTAGAAAATTTCGTGATGACGGGAAAGTGGGAATAGATTGGTGTGCTAGCCAAGAATCTGTATGCACTTGAGGTACAAGATGCATGCAAAGCCTTGAGGAGCAAGGCAAAGGTTAGATACTTGGTGGTTGAGAGGGAGAGTAAATCACCTCTCAACATGTAGCACCAGAAGAAGTCTCAGACAATTATGGAGGAGCCACGATTGGTGCAGCAGCTTTAGGAGGTTGTGGAGCAGCCACAACTAGAGAAGTTGAGAGGAGATCGAGTAGAGACATCTACTCATGCAGATACCTCCAGTAGGGGGAAACTTCAAGCCAGGTGGGCTGAGGGATCACATGCAGCCATAGCTCTAGGTAGGAGGTGGGACAATGTGGAGTGATCGTCCCAAGCAGGAGGGGCAGGATCCTTGAGGTACCCAACCTCTTGGATGGGACCTTGCAACAGGAGCCCCAATGTGGAGTAGCAGGAACTGACTGATTGGGTAGAGACAGATGCAAATGGAGCGGCAAAGAGAGCTACAGTGCAGGGAATCCTAGGACAGCACGGAGAATGTAGGTTGTAGCAATGTGAGAGGCACAAGTGTGTTGCACAGCGCAGGGTAGCATAGAGAAAGGTGCAATAATGCGAGATGCATGGAGATGTTGTAGTAGTGCAGAGGTCAGAGAGGGAGCACTTGTTAGCAGCAGGTAGAGCTTCAACATTAGACTATGTTTCTAGCCCAACATAGAGGTCAATGGGAGTCTTTTTGTTCCAAGAGTTGCTGGAGCAACCACACTTGGTAAATGTGTTGCATGCAGAACATTATGAAGGTATAAGATCGGGTTTGAGAGGAAGCATTTCTTGTTGAGAGGGAGTGTTGAAAATTGGCAACAAGAAATTGCTAAAAATAGAAGTTTGGCCAATGAGCATTTTGGCCACCTTGGGTGAGAGGTGAAACTGCTAAAAATAACATCTTCTAAAAATAGTATTTCTGGGTCCCTTCCTATTTATAATAGTCCTTGGTCTATCTATAGGAAGTAAATTTGAATTTGGTCTTACCAGCAATTTGGAATTTTAATTAATTAATTCTCTGTGAGTTAATTAGTTAAGGAAAAGTAAACTTGAAGTCTTTGTGAGAACATGCAATTATTTCTCCACTGATTGGGGAATGTGTCCTTGATTTTCTCCATTGATTGAGGAATTAAGGATGAGTTCTATATTGAGAGGATCATTTGACTTAGTTTAACTTATTCAAGTTCAGTTAGATTAATTTAACAAGTTGTTAAATTAATGAGATATAGTTTGTTGATGCCTGCATGCATGTGACAACTGTTATTTTCATATAACTGAGTATTCACTCATGGATAACTGATGCATGTCAGTTCTGTAAGAGACACAGTTGAGAACAGAGAAGGGACAATGTACTATCAGTTGGATGAATATCTTTCCTATAAAGGAAGCTCATCCATGATCAGGATTTATCTCCTTCAGGTTTGTGTAGTTAGATTAGAGGTTAGTGAGTGTGTGAAGAGGCCAATTCACACAGGTGGCAGCACTGGACCCCAAGGAATCTGCACAAGGAAATAGGAGGCTTGGAGGGCAGAGGAGAAGGTTTGTGAGAAGCCTTTGACTGTCTATGAGCAGCAGAGGGATTGTACTAAGAGTTGGATAGCTTTCGAGTTAAGGCTTTGTGTAATCTGGACTATATTTCCACTTATATGATAATATAGAGATGGGGTTTTAGGCATGTGCTTTCCCTGGGTAAATTCTTCTGTGTTATTGATTCCTTCTTATCAGTTATATGTGTTCTTATTGATGTTGCTCATGGTTGATTAAGCTTCCGCTAAATTGTTTGTAGAAGTAGATCAAGTGTTTTGCTTTAGTACATTGAATTACCAGGTGATCTACAGGTGGGAAATTTCTACATTGTATCAAAGCTAGCTGATTTGTAGAAAAATTCTACAAAATTCTACAACTGGTGCTTTTGGGGCATGTAGAAGAGATTTGAGCTTATTTAAATTGGCATACCTATTGGTGGGCTACCCAACTATTTCACACAAAGCATAGGGTTGAGAAACCCTAGAGGAGGGAGTGCTTTAAACTTCCACATTTTTACCTTTTTCCTTATCCCTTGTTCTAGAGTCGGCTAGTGTCTGTGCAAGCACTGCTTATGGTGTAGGTGTTTCTTGTGGTGTTGTACTATATTGAGGAGGAGTAGGAATGATGCCCATTGCAATGATACCTGAGCTTATTGACATGGCTTGAGGGGCTAGACACCAAACTGATATTGCGAGAGCCATATGCGGCAACAAGAGTGTTGCGATGACTTTTTGTGAGAAAAAACCAAGTGGGGGGAATAAGAAGGGTGTTTGAGTGATGGAATATGGTAAGAAATTAGGATCAGTAATAACTTGGTTTTCGATATCCAAAATTGGTTCTTGAGCTTGGAGGATGTTTAATGAAGTCATCATGACTATCGATGCTCCTTTTTTTGGGGATATTTCCTCTATCATAGGAGGGTCTCCTGTGAATGTCCCTAGGACTTTTAACAGCTTAAATTGGCTTGGGATAAATTTAGTGTAAGTGGTGATCCATTCATGAGAAGATGAGATGAAAGGTAGCACACCATTAGGTGCAGATAATGTCTTCTACTCATAATATGTGAGTTGATCTATTGTAATGATTTTTCCGTCATGGGGGAACATCATTACCCTAAACACATATGAGGCAACTGCTAACATCTCGTACATGCAACTTTGGACCAGCAGGATATTGTAATCCAACTGAACATATATGATCCATGTGGATATTGGTGGACAACCAGTTATTCTACTTAGAACCCCACCATTGTTTCTTTCAGTTTTCTAGTTTCATTATTTGTAGCACAATTTACTATTTTTGGCAGTTTTTTGGGTCTTGAACTTCCGGAGCCATTTTGAGTTCCTAAACGATGTTTTTTGGGAAAAATGGAACCAACATAGGTCATTGATTGATATTGGTCATTCAAGAGTTTTATTCCCCAGATGGATCTTTCTAACAAGGTATTGTGCGTGTCAAACGAAGATCGTATACCAATGTTACGATGAAAGGAAGTTTATGTAGGAATTTACCCAACGAGGCCCATAGTTTGGTGCTTCATCTCCTAGGGTTAGGTTTTTGGATGTTTAGGGTTTTCCATTGTTTCTTAATAATGAATAGGCCTTTGAGCCTCATTGTAACAAATTTTAGAGGCATGTAGCCACCACATTTCTTCTCAGAGATAAGCTACCATCACCCGAGATAGTCTTATTTCCATTCTATTTGTAAGCATATTTTAGTATTTGATATTAATGAAATGAAGTGTTATTTCTATTGCATATTTGTATTTATGGTTATATCTGTAATTTGTTGCATTACTTTTTAAATCCGAATTAGTGGTTTCAGAGCAGTCTGCTCTTTCTCTATTTTTCTTTTCAGGTCCCCAATGAGGTCGGGATATAAGGAGTTAGGGCTTCATCTGGTTGAACCTTTGCAAGATCAACTTCGCAAACCCCGACGGTCGCCCATGGGGAAGAAAAGAAAGATGAGGGGGCAGGAGATCCTATCAAAATATTGCTCGAGGAGGCCCTAAAGAAACAAAGGAATGCGATGATGGATAACTTTTCCCAGATCCTTAAATGGTTGCCCACTGGCAGTGCATCCTCATCCAGCAGCCACTCTGGAGGCTCCACTCCTTTTAAGGTACAAGAAAAATTTGACATTCCCATATTTGAGGGCCAAATAGATGCAAGTGTCGTAGATAAATGGTTAAATATGCTAGAAGGATATTTTTTTGTTCATGATTTTTCCAGCTGAGAAAATATTACTTTTTCTCTTTTCAAAGCTGCCCCCCAACGTCAAGGACTGGTGCAAAACCTACTATTGAGTAGAAGGATGAAAGTATGACCTCACTTTTTTCAGCTGCACCCACTTGGAATTGATTCCAGGATGCCATCAAGGAGTAGTACTACCCTATTGGGAGCTATGAGGAGAAGTACATAAAGTGGACAATGCTATGGGAGGGAAGGGACCAAGATGTGCCATTTTTCATACACTTCACACAAAGTTGGGTTTCAAGGATTCTGATAAAAATTTGGTAGTCAAGTACTACGGCTGCTTACATAGGTACATCTAGGATGAGATGGAGTTCCTAGACATCTCCTCTCTTGGCACGATGTACCGATACATCATCAAGATTGAGCGTAATTTTAAACTGAAGAAGTGAGACTTTGGATTTGTGAATCCAAAGCAAGGGAAAGGTTCCCCCAAACTGCAAAGAAAAGGAGAAAGCCAAGGTAGGGTGGCACAGGACAACCCACAAAAGACACAAGCAAAGAACAACACCGCAAAGCCGAAGGACATGGGAAAGTGGTGTGAGTTCCATAAGAGCTTCACTCACAACACAAGTGAGTGTCAGGCCAATCAATCATTGGTGGCTGAGCTGAAGGCTTTAGAATCAGATGCATGTTCCAACTCTGACTCAAAACCTAACAAGGGGAATGACAAAGGGAAGCAGATTATTGATACGGAGACCAGCGCCACCGTTTCCAACATGAAGATATAGAAGGAGGAACATCAAGATCTAGACAAGGAGTGCCTCTTCCACTCCCAAATGTGGGTAAAGGGTTCCCCGCTATAGTTCATTGTTGATAGCAGAAGCCAAAAGAACCTCATTTCGACAGAGGTCGTGAAGTGGATGGGGTTACCGACCATAGCACACCCACAACCATACACCATTGGGTGGTTTCACCAAGGATGAGATCTTCATGTCAGCTAGTGGTGCCACCTTCCATACAACATCAAGCCCTTCACGGATGAGGTATTATATGATGTTTCTCCCCTTGATGTTTTTGATGTATTATTAGGCCAACCATACTTGTGGAAGTGGCATGTTGTGTATGATTGAAGGCCTTGTGATGTTATTGCTACTTTGGGAAATAAGTTTTCCAGGATACTAGAGGTAGCACTGCCTACTGCCATCTCTTTAGTTACTACAAAAAATGTAGTAAGCTCATTTCCAAAATTGGGAAATTTGTTTTCTTGATTATACTCCCTCAGGGAAAGAAGATGACAGTGGCCATGACCTCCAGATAGGGCCCCTCCACACAAAAACAACAAATGTACATGGTCGAGGAGGAGTACGAGGACATCTTCACCTCCCCCACAGGGGTGCCTCTACATTGTCAAGTCAAGCACTCCATCAATCTGATCCTAGGTGTGCCATTTCCCAATGGACCAATCTATGGGTGATCAGTTCTGGAGAACGACGAGATTAAGAGGTAGATTCAAGAGCTGTTGCAGAAAGGTCACCTATTTCTAAATTGATCACCCCGTGGGAGCCTGATTGTGTTGGTACAAAAGAAGGACGGGACTTGGAGACTCTGTATTAACTATGCGCACTGAAGAACATCACTGTACAGAATAGGTACCTAATCCCATGGAATGATGACCTTTTGGCAAACTCAAGGGAGGAAATATTTTAGCAAGATCGACTTGAAGTTCAGATATCACTAGGTACCAATCCAACCCTCAGATGTGTGGAAGACTTCCTTCAAAGCCAAGGAGGGCCTTTTCGAACGATTGTTTATGCATTTTGGATTGATGAATGCTCTTGTAACCTTCATGAGGCTGATGCATGACATCTTGCAGCCATTCACCAACTCATTTGTAGTTGTATACTTGGATGACATCCTGATCTTCATCCAGAGTTGGGAAGAGCACCTCCAACATATCTGACAAGTTCTCCAAACACTGTGGCAAAACAGGTTGTGTGCCAATTTGGAGAAATTCACTTTTGGCATGACACAATTTCAGTATATGGGATACATTATTGATAAATGGGGGGTGAATATGGATCCACCCAACATCTAAGTCATTCAGGATTCACCAGCTTCAACCACTCTGATAGAGCTCCATAGCTTTCTGGGTCTTGCCAATTTCTACTGCAAGTTGTGTTGGGATTCTCTCATATCACTTGGCCCTTGAGTCAAGTCACCAAGGGAGGAGCGAAAGAAAAATTCTTTTCGTCTGAATCTCAATAGAATTCATTCACAAAGTTGAAACATCGCCTCTGCTTTGCACCAGTTCTCACTTTACCAGACTTACAAAATCCATTTGAGATCGAGACAGATACCTCTCACTATGCTATTGGGGCAGTCCTTACTCAATGGGGCATCCAGTGGCATATCACAGTGAGACAGTTTCAGACATAGTCTAGAGGTTTCCCACTTATGAAAAAGAGATGTATTCCATTGTGAAGGCTCATCGATAATGGAAGCATCACCTTTTGGGGAAGGAAATAGTCATCCACACAGACCACCAACCCCTGTAGTTCATACAAACACAAGGAAAGTTGCAGAATGATTGCCATCAGAAGTGGTCCACATAACTACAATAGCTCCATTTGAATATCAATTATAAGAAGGGTAGCACCAATAATGTTACAGACTGCCTCATCCGAACATTTATCATGGTGTTAACCACTATGCTCAACTCTTGTGGGAACAATACTTCTGATTGGCCACTTCTCTACAAAAGAAACCCAAAATTCAGCCACACATAGTAGATGCTCTTGGAAGGTCAGCAAGTTCTAGATTTTCACCTCCATGATGCCCTGCTATGCCACCTGGGACATCTTTGTGTTCCTTGAAGTGAGTGAACCAAGATGATTTTGGAAGCACATTATAGTTGGTCCGCTAGGCATTTTGGGGTCAAGAAAATGGTGGCAGTATTGTAGAAGTATTTCTATTAGTTGAATCTTCGATAGGATGTCGGGAAGTACATCAGATCCTGCACTGCCTGTGCCATTTCCAAACCAACCATCAAGAAGAATGGCCTCTGTACGCTGCTATCTACCCCTAGTCAAACTTGGGAATCCATCTCCATGGATTACATGTCGGGACTTCCTTATACTAAGCATGGAAATCACTGTGTTTTTCTGGTCATCAATAGATTCTCAAAGATGGGCATTATGGCAGCTTGCAAGAATAATATCACATCAAAAGCCAGTGCTAAACTCTTCTTTGAATGACTGTGGGTACACTTTTGGATCCCACAGCCTATCATCTCAGATCGAGACAATAGGTTCCTCAGTATATTTTGGTCCAGTCTCTAGTCTATGCTTGGCACCAAGCTCACTAAGTCCACAACTTTCCATCCCCAAACTGATCGCTAGACAGAGGTCGTCAACATGACAGTCATCCACATTCTCTGCATGTACAACTCAAAGCATCCACACACATGGGATGAGAGATTCCCCTATGTCTAGCATAGCTATAACTAGGCTCTCCACAACTCAATGGGCCACAACCCTTTTCTGGTGGACTTGGGATTCCATCCATTATGTCCTATTAATGTGGCCATACCATTTTCAGCTACTCACGGATATTCGGCTCATGTCTAGTCAGAAGTTGATGAGGCAAACAACTTCATTTATCACATCCAACATATTTGCCAGCAGGTCCATGACATTCTAGAGAAATTGAATGGCGAGTAAAAGTAGCAACATGCTCAACATTGGGTGCCACATTTCAAGTGGGCGACAAAGTCTGGTTGCATTTGCAGAAGTAACACCTTTTCGGAGCCTACCGGAAACTTAGACCACTCCAATATGGTCCCTACAACATTACCAAAGTTGTGGGAGACAATGAATTTGAGCTCAACATTCCCCCATTCCTTGGCCTGCACCTAGTGTTCAATGTGGACCACCTTCGACCATACTTCCCACCATTGTTGGACACATCAGACATTGCAGAACAACTCACACCTACATAGTTAAATTAAAATTGCATGGAGCAAGCCACAACTAATTGGATCATGGAGAAATATATCAATAACACCCAACAACAAAGGATCCAACTATATCGAGTTGTCTAAGCAGGTCAACTCCTTCACCAGGGCAAGTGGCTCACCAGGGACCAAGCTCAGCAGAAGTTTCCTCATCTCATGGAGGAACTCAACACAATGGGGACCATTGCTTCCTAAGGGGGGAGGAATGATCCAGGTGGATATTGGTGACCACCCACCTATTCCACTTGGACCCCCACCATTGTTTCTTTCAATTTTTCAGTTTCCTTGTTTGTAGCACAATTTAATATTTTTGGCAATTTTTTGGGTTGTAAACTTCTGGGGCCATTTTGATGCCATAAACAATGTTTTTTGGGAAAAATGGGATTTTAACAAGGTATTGTGTGAATCAAAGGGAGATCACATGCCAAAGTTACGATGCCAGGAAGTTGATGTACCAATTTACCCAAACGGGGCCCATAGTTTGGTGCTTCATCTCCTAGGGTTAGGTTTTTGGATGTTTGGGGTTTTCCATTGTTTCTAAATAATAAATAGGCCTTCGAGCCTCATTGTAACACAGTTCAGAGGCATGTATCCACCACATCTCTTCTTAGTTATAAGCTACCATTGCTCGAGCTAGTCTTATTTCCATTCTATTTGTAAGCATATTTCAATATTTGATATTAATGAAATGAAGTGATTTTTCTACTGCATCTCTATATATATGGTTATTGTTGGAATTTCTAAGTCTAAGCCATTAGAAACCCTTCATGTACTTTTCTAATTTATTTCTTCCTATTTGTTTTAATTAATTAACAAGTTATTTACCATGTAAATATTGAAAATAAATACCAGTACATGCTCAACACATTACAAATCATCAACTGAAGGAAACAAAAACAAGCACACAAGTGACACCATTGTTTTTGGACAAATGTCCCCAGAAACACCCAATGTGAGAAAACCATTGCAACTATATGAGGGTTTTATTATTATGCAATTTCTAAATACAATCTGGGTGCCAAAATCGTCTCACCCAACAAAGAATAATCTCGGTAGTAGTACCTCTCTACTCGGAAGTAGAAATTTCAGCTGAAACCCTAGATAAACACTCTGATAGTTCCCAGCTTCAATTTGCCCCACGAAAATATAGTGTCAACCTCTAGGGACGACGCCAGCATTTTCTGTCATAGCGTCACTCTAGCTCTCCCAGAGTCAGCCTTTGGAGGCATTGCATCATCCCTTAGAGTCGTGCGTCACCCACACTAGCTCTCTGGGGCATTGCTCAGCTCCTGGTTACCTTTGCGTGAGCCCTTGCTACCTTTATGTGAACCTCTAGCTAGCTCTATGTCCCTCTCTCTTGGCTTCTACACTGATACTCCTAGTAATATCTCTGCATCTCCGCTTCTATATTCACTACCCCTCAACTACAACTCTGATCACTCTTTCAACTTCCTCAACAAACCCTGCCCTAGAAAATCAAAATCTTGATCAACTTGGGGTGTTCTCCAAGTGACCCTCAAGCCTTCTTTTATACTTTTCTCGTTGAAAATTCAATGTTCGATATTAAGTCCCTGATCAATGGCTAAGATTAACTCTAGGTTGATCCATGACTTACGGAGCCTTCTAACATAGTTTTATATTAATTCACATTAATATGGGGGAAAGGGCCTTGCATTACTGCAATTTGTTTCCCTACTTTCCCCCTATTTTCATGTATCCTTTTTAAATTAGGGAGTTGAGAAAAATGACAGGTTTAATGATCATATTCCTCACAAATTGAACAAGAATGATTAGTCTGTAGAATTGTATTATTGTTTTTCTTCTATGAGTTGTTGTTGGTCGATCCCTAGTTTTGATTATGGTTTGGGTTTCCCCTTACTAGTGCCCGCAGGGGTTGTTAGTTTTTGTTTCCCCCCTATTGAGGTTCTCCCTTTGGTTTTCTCTTTGGTGTTTTCTTAACAACATTAGGCAGGTTAGCTGGGTTTAGATTCTCCTCCGATTTTTGTTTTTGAGCAAGAGAAGGTTGTACTAGATTAACCCTTACATTATTTTATGTTGGTGGGTTATTTGGTTGTTGTGCAGGGAAAGGAGAATATTGGTTTCCTTCTCCCTGATTGGTATATGGATTTTGGGAAGAGGACATTGCGTCTGTATTCCTAGAGGAGTATTTTTTTTCCTGTGGGGGAAGATATGAGCCTCCATGAGGGGGTTGATATTGGTTAACCCTACTGACCGAATTCTGCATTGGTGTGGGTTGATGGGGCAGTATCATGTATGTTGGAGTGATGGTGTATTTTGTGTAGAATCAAATGCTTGGCTACTAAAAGAGTATCCAGGGTAATAGTAGGTGTTGCTGAGTTAATTTTGGGTTATGGACCCAATCAATCAATTAGCAACATTGGATGTGCCTGGTGTCTCTTTATAATTCTGCAGGCACAAGGCATCTGGAAGCACATGATAGATATATTCAGATTGTCTGTATATAAGCTCTAATTGTTGATCTTTTCTAATAATGGATTATTTCTCGTTATGTAGGGATGAATTTGTCACGTCTTTTAAATGTCCAATGTGAGGGATCTAGAAAACAAGTTGAGGAGGAATTTGTATTCAAACTGTGCTTTACACAAGCTACGATGTTTCCACCATTCATGTATATAATCTGATATGTAGGTAGCATGTGTTTGTTTGAAGTGGTTGAGGAGTTCTAGGCCCGAATCATGATGAACTGGGAGTTGGAAGAATGTGAGGAAAATTGTAGCTAGGGAGCTAAAGTTTCCATGTGAAACAGAAGGCTGGTCAATGTACCATTTTGTTGTAGGCCCACTAAGGGTGCATTTAAATAGTTATAATCAAATAGTATCATCAGTGATACTATTAGATGAACACCACGGGTGAAAATTCATGACATGGTTTCTTGGGTCTTCTCTCTATTTCCCTTCAAATTTTGGAATGTTGGAAGGGAGATTGGTAGGCATAGCTGGCCAATATTGGCTATGAGAAATTGGGTCATTGGTTAGCTTACTTAAATCCAGTAGGTTTAACAAAGCTAAGAACGGGATCTGCAAGTTATCCGCCATTGCGAAACGATTTTGGATAGCTATATGTAAAGGGGTCCTCTATGGGAAGTGTCAGAAGGACTACCTCGATGGGTGTCTCGCAAACTACCTGGAGCAATGGTATGTGGGCTCCCCAAAGGGTTAATGTGTGGGGACCCTTGTGGGGTTGTGAAGGGTGTGCTTTGATGGGGATGGGTCCTGAGAAAATACTCTCTAATAAAGGAATATCCTATAATGGTGGTTGTGTGACATCCTCTACGCCTAAATGGAAGGAGCCTTGGCACACCTCCCAGTAATGGGGGGAGATCTAAGAAGTGTCTAGATCGATGGGGAGTCATGGGGTCCCCTAGGGTTTTGATTAAAGTGTGTGTTTCTTTTTGTATGGTGAGGGAAGGAGATGATTATTCAAAGTAAATAAATCGCATATATAAAACAAAGCAAAAAATAAAATAATTACTTTCCATTAACTTTAGCCTATCTAATCAATCAAACAAAAAATTGTTTTCATTTGTTTTATCATGTGAAAAAAGACCAAAGAAAACCTATTCATTCTTTTCACTCTAAAAGTAACTGGGACTTGCAGAGACATGTTTTGATGGATCCTAGGGCAACATCCTAAAAGAACTGGTGACGCCTTCCAACAACTGAAGAATCAACCAAGGTAATGGAAATGAGGCTCAAGTGTTGCCCTCATCGTCACCTATAAGGAAAGGATGCCCTATATTTGGCCACTAAAGTACCTTCATCCCATGCAAGACTTTGAGTCTTTAGCTTCTTGGTTGTCAATTACTAGTATTGAGCACTAGATGGGTCGGGTAGCCCCAAAGAGTACCTCACGCATTGAACCCAAGTCCTCTGAATCAGGTTTCTATCATGCTCAAGTATTGTTTTTCATAGGATGATTGAAGGATTTTAGTCTCCCTAAAAACTCAATTGCTATGTTTCAAAGATGTAACATGTACATGGCAGCTTATGGGATTCCTACCCCCAATGGTCCTAACCTGAACTATAATATTTTTGGTGTCCCCTATGGGAATTTAGTTGGTTCAGATTATGTTTAATTTTAAGGGTCTTACTTTTCTTCAAGGTGTGAAACGTTAGCTAAAATAAACTAAGTATAAAAAGCTCAAAAATTGGATGCCTTCTAATATGAATTTTATAGAAGCTTAGTGTGTGATGTGTAATTGTGTGCAAGTAATGAGGTGAGCCTGTAAAATGTGAGAAGATGTGGATATTCAGTGATCTGTTCCAATATTCCCCTACTTACTCTAGATTTCAATTGTTCCTTGCATGAAAAAGAAGTGATATGAGGATAATGGGTTGCTTCCTCTTTTTCCTATTACACTATGTAATTTTCAAAACAGGGTGATGGAAATTGAAATGCTTTAAGAAAGTTTTCATATGCAAGCCCAGGTTTGTCTAAGAGACACAAGGGAAGTAGAGATTACTTACTTTATGTAATAGCACTTTCTCCTAGTCCCATAATTGAAAGAAATAAATGCTTTGGCTAGTTACAAGATTTGGGGATGATGGGTTGCTTACTCCTTTACTAATTATGCTATGTGAACATTGATACTAAAAGTAGAGATAGTCTAATTACCTAGATAATTAGGATTAGTAGAGAAATTAAGTAATCTAAACTCACTGGAAAAAAATTGTAGAGGTGAAGGAAATTCACAAAAGGTTGCCAATCACCTGAAAAATGTGAAATTACAAGGAATTTTTTTTCTTTCAAGAAAACCACACGGGTTTCACAATTCATAGACACGACAGTGCGTCTGTCAAAGGAAAAGTCATAGAGTGCACATTTGTTTGAGAAGAAGTCACTCGGTCAACTAAAAATTGTGAATTGACAAGTTTCTCGGTCGATCACAAGCTCACAGGGACCTGCAAACATTCCAGAGAGTTATTGAACACCTTGTAGGTTGATTGTATAGAGAGAAGGTCATGCAAACACAATCTTTAGATTAAATAAAAGACAACAATATGGTCGCCATTTCTATGGTAGTGTTTTTGTGGTAATGGCGTACCAAAAGAAACCTCCTTAGCAGTTGGTTTTTTCCTACAAGGGATCACAAATAGAGTTGATGTTGTTAGTGAACAGTCTTATATAAGCAAAACATTGCAATAGTGAAGATAGTGCATACACAAACCTAAACTAAAACAAAGAGATAAATACACAAACAATGTTCAATGGAGAAAACAAGTCAACAAAATAATGGAAAAAATCTCCCTTTATTGACTACTGGTAGTAGAAGTTGAATACAATAGATTAATATTAAACAATTGAAGAGAATTCTTTGAGCTATGGCATGAAAAAGTCCTCAACGAGGAGGTTCTTTCCCTTAATCTCTTTGCAAACTTATCCTCTCTCTCAAATAAGTATGAGGACTCTCTCAATTGTGGACTCTTCTCCTCTCACTAAGATGAAGGATTGCTTAGAAGAAATATGGCCAACATGCTAGTGCTCTTACTTTCTTTGACTTCAACAATGAAATGTTGGTTTTCTTTTATAGAAATTTGGCTAGCATAACATTGTCTCATATTTTGGTTCTCCCATGGCTTGTTTATATAGAATTTTTTAATCCATCTTCCCTCTCTTAGTTCATGAATGACAATGACTTATGAGTAGGAAAAGATGATTCCATTAAGGGTTGCATATCTTTAGGGTGACTCAAATTCGGTTGTCCTGGAAGAAGATCGTGTTAAGGAATTGCCTCTAAGTGTGTGAAGTGGTCCCAAATTCGCTGAGTCATCCATTTTGTCAACCACATGTATTTCGAAGAAAATTTTGTGCAATGCACAGTTATCAAATAAATAGCCATGGAGTATTCAATTTTTTAAAATTTATAAACTTTGGACCTTAGTAGAAATTAATTTTTTTGAACTTCATAATGTCTTCAGCTAGAAAATATTCACTTATGCATTCTGTTGGATGAATTTTAGCATCTCTTGGATTGTGAAAACATGTATATGATTTTCTGGTGTTAACATCTAGTATTATGCCTTATTTTCTCTTGTACCAAATCAAAACATTTGGATTCCAAATTCAGTAATTTTTTCCTCCCGTTTACTGAATCTTGGTAGCTATTCCAGCTCTTGGAAAGCTCCAAAAGGGGTAGGCTTATCAAATCATCATTTAAATAGTAAACCAACTCCTGCAATCTCATCATGAACTTGTGTGAACCTACTAAGATACTATATGATAGTGTCATTCTTTTGCATCTTGATATTTCTAAGTTTATCCTTGAGTGCTACCTTCCTGTGGTCACTACAATTCTGGAGTAGATCTATTACTGCTTGCCAAATTGCATAAGGGTTTTATTTCTAGTCGATATTGGTGACAATGTGTTCTCGTACTCCCTACAATATTGTTCTCCTCGCCTTAGATACATATTTCTTCCATTGAGAAAGGTTCCAGGCATAAGATTCTTATGGTTTTGCAACAAATGTTGTGATGTATTCTAGCAATCCATTATCATCCAACAGCACCTCCATGCAATCCTTCCATGCAACAAAATTAGAGGTGTCTTCCAAGGCATACTGTAGCCTTAGTCCATTGACGGTCATCTTCTCAGCTCATAAGAGATCATGTTGCACTGAACTAGAAATTCGAACCTCATGAGAAACAAGTTCAAAATTCTTGCTCTAATGTGAATCTAGCCCTGATATCATGTAGAAATTATGGTGTATATTTACATGTTCTTATGAATTTTTAATAAAAATCACAAGACACAAACCTACTCTACTTCTCTATGGACATTAATTCATAATTTAGAACAAAAATCTCAGATATGCAATAATAAATCACACACTTGCAAAAAGGTATTTTTCCTAGGTAAAGCAATCTGCTAAAAACCTCAATGCCTACTTTCATTAATCAGATGAATAGAGATGTATTATAGTTCATTTTCTTCACAGAGCACAACCTACAAGTTCATAAAATATCTCTCCACTCACTAAGAAGCTCTGAACAATACTTAGTCAGTTTATGCCTCTGCTTGAGCCCCTATTTCCTTGTGCAATTCCTTGAGAAATTAGGCCCCTACTATTTAGGAATTTCTCCAAAATGGATTACACAATTCCCAAGATTGATCATCTGACTGCGTGAAACAATTGTACGCTCAAGACTAGTCTAAAATTGATGTTACACTACCTTGGAATTGCCACCACAGCTGGAGAACTCAATTTTTTTACATGCACTAGCTATTTTGGGCTGATTGATTAGTTAATTGGATGATCATTGAGTTTGATTGAAGTCCCATTGCACAACTGACCTTCCAGTAGTTCCTCCAATAGTTGGAACTAGTTTAACTAAAAACAACTTGAGATAACTCACCTTGATTGCTAAAAATTAGCAATCACACATGCTTAACTGAAACCTAACTCCAACTGGAATTTAATGAGTAAACTAGGTGACATAAGCCATGTCACACAAGTTAACTACATCCAAGTTTCTCGTTGATGTAGAAATTCAATTTTTTTTAATTTAATCAAGGAAAAATCAAATTGAGAATTTCTTGCTGCATTTTTCAACATTTTTAAGCTAAGAATATGTTTAATTAATTTCATTTTAACTTGAAGAAAACTATATATAGATTGATGTAAGAAGGTCTAGTTTATCCACACTCATAGATTAATGTTATTCGAAGATGGTGTCAGTGAGAGTCAATTCTATATGGTCATGAACAAAGAATTATTTTTCTTCAAATCATCAATGATTGGTTTAAATATTATAATTAAAAAATCTCTGCAATTTGAACACAAATCAAAGAAAAGAGACAGAAAAATCCTCTTGTGCAAGGATAAGTTAACCTAACTTCAAGATTATCCTCAATAGTTTTGTGTTTTAAGGCTTAGTAGTCTCCCTAGCATTATTTCTTATCGATTTGGAAATTGAAAAAAATAGAAGAATGATTTCAATATGTTTAAAATCTCACATAAGGATATAAAGAGAAAAGGAAATTGTAGGCTAGTCGTTGAACTCAGATCTAACACTCCTGGTTCAATAGTTTTCTAAATATAGAAAAGATAAAGTGCTGGAAGAAGATAAAATGTTAGTATTGAATATTTGTAGTTTACTTGGTAGCTAGTAGGTTAGGGACAAATTCCCTCCATTGGACAATGTTCCTCATCCAGAGAATCCCCAAATTTCCCTTGGAATAATTTAATTTGGACAAGGAAAATGTGTTTCTAAAGTGAAAACCCACAATGACTCAAACTTTAAGGTTGGCATAGAAGACAAATTAGTCCTCCTCCAATGCCTATAAAAACAAGTCAAGTCACCTCATTTGGAGACAACACATAAAGCATCTCTCTCTTCTTCTATTGGTTCGTACATCTAAAAATTGCACGGTTCTCTTCACACGTGCAAAGGAGGAAGGTTCACTTTTCTATTGACTGAATTGTACTTTTTTTTTGGAGTTTTTTACCATCGTTGACCAACTTTGTTTTGGCACTCTTTGACTTCGTTTGATAATATTTAGATCTGTTTTGGAAGGACACATTTATTGGCACAAAGATCAAGGTTTTATGGGCATGTTAATTGCATTTGACTGCATACCTTTTCTCTCTGTTGACCAAGTTTGACCATGATTTTTTAGACTCGTTTGACTAAGATTTGACTAGAATTGGAGGCTGAATATTTTGACTATTCATGGAGCTCTTGGAGGATAGTTTCAACCATTGACTTGTGACTGATTAGGGCACATTTGACTCCTATTAACTTTGACTAGATTTGACTTAGGAAAAATTTGATTATTGGCTCATCATTTGACATTAGTTGGCTAGATTTATTGATATTCAAAGGATTGAATTTAACTCATTGATGAATTGGATCATTGTACTCTCTTTGTTGAACATTTGATGACAATATAATAAGAAGAATAATTTGAAAGGGTTTTCCCCCTTATGGGGCTTTTCCCTGGTATTTCACCAATTCCTATGTCTCTTGTCATTGCTTCTGATTGTCTCTTATTGTACAGTTCATTTTATTGTTCTATCTACAATTTCTATTTATTAATGGAAGATTGAATTGATTGCTAATTGAAGTTAAGAATTGGGCTAAAGTGATTGTAACATCGTAAAATAGTGGAAAACTATATGGTATCATATCCAAGGTGAAGACAAGCCCAAAGGAAACAAGAGACTAAATAAATCATCTTAAGAAGAAGTTAAGTAAGCCCATATAATTTGATCAATATGACTACCTCTTTCTTCAAGGACTCTGAGAAGCTAGGTGACTCTTCAAATTTTTCACCATGGAAGATTAGGTTGGAAGTGATATTAGATGAAAATGATATCCTGGAATATGTAGAAGGAAAAGTTCTTGAGCTTATGGAAAATGCTTCAGCTATCACCAAGTCCAAGTAAAAGAAATGTGAGATCAAATCAAATAAAAATCTCATTGATGGTTTGCATGATCATTCACTTATTTATGTTGGTAGCTTGAAGAAGTCTAATGAAATTTAAGATAAGTCAATTGGGATGTATCAAGTCAACAACTTAAACCATATCCTCTCCTTGAAGTAAACTCAAGGAATTGAAGATGAACAAGGGGGAATATGTGTGTTCCTATGTCATGAGGGTATCCCAAATAAGGGATCAATTGAAAATTGTTGGTGATTCTTTATCTAATAGAGAGTTGTTGATGTTCATTGTACAAGGTCATTCTCCTATTTGGGAAACCTTCATCACTACCATTAGCAGCAATAATCAATTTACAACATTTGATGAGCTGGTTGGAAAATGCACTCAAGAATAAACCAAGATGATCTCTAGAGGCAGGATTCAATAGCATGAAGAAGGAGATCCATCTTCTTTTATTACCTTAGACAAGAAGAGAAAAGGAAGAGGAGGTCCATCTAAGCCTGTTCTAGCATACTAGGACTCTAATAGAATATTAAGAAGAGATAAGGATATGTGAAGGATTGATTGTTATAATTGTCACAAGTTTGGCCACTATGCTCAATATTGTAGGGAGATGAAGAATTCTCAAGGGTCGAGGTACAAAAAAAATTGTGGCTTCAACAATAGTAGATTCAATAATAGAAGAAGAAGTGATGATCAAAGAAGAAGACATGATCGAAGAGGAGGAGATGATAGAATAAGAAGAGATGATCTAGATGAGTGAATAAGGCCATCATCCTCGAAAGAGGTCAAGGAAATTTAGGAACAAAAATAATGTAGCTATGAGTTAATTTGAATATATTCTTATTTCTTCCCTTTCCATTTCTTCCCCTTCGAATTAGTATGATAGTTGGCCAAAAGATAGTGGTGCTTCTAGACATTTCTTGGGATGTTAGGAAGTCCTCTCAAACTTGATTGAGAGGGATACATATTTGACAATCATTCTTGGCATCAAGACTACTCATCCTATGAAGGGTTTTGGTTTTGTCAAATTTCATTTGGAATCTATAGAATATGTTCTTCTTCATGATGTGATGTATGTTATGGGGCTAAAGAAGAACTTGGTATCTATTTCTACCTTGTAAGACATAGGAATGAGAGTAGCCTCCATGAGAGGAAAAGTCCTCTGGCCTATGGAATCCCGTATGAGGGATGTGTTTACCTTAGGATCTAGAGTTAAAGGACTCTACAAAGTCAATGGAAGACCTCTATTGGAAATGATCCACAAAACCAATCATCAAAATGAGTTATGCAACCGAAGGTTGGCACATCTACATTATGAAGTCATTTAGTCATGATGGAGTGTGTCTGGGATGTGCTGGTGAAAAGAAGACAAGGGGGCCATTCCCCTCCACAAAGAACACGACCATTGATATTATTAAGCTCATTCATTTTGACCTATGTGGACCCATGCATGTGCATTCTCTTTGTAACAACCCTGGTAAAAATCCATGTAAAAATATATATGACTACAGTCATGGGACATGTATTCCAAGATGAATGATGGGAAAAACATCCTAGTGGGTGTTCATTTAAGTTATTATGGCTAAAGGAAATTGCAAAGGAAATGGAAAAGGATTTGGAAAGGCGAGAGGCATTAATTGGCATTTTCTTTATCAAAATAATGGAAATTAGGAGAAAAGGAAGGTGAAAGGTCACAGGTGGCATGTGAGGTACAAAATGAAGGAAAATAATGGAAACTGAAGAAAATAGAGGCCTCATTGATAAAATGGCTTCTAAGGATCAGTTCATAGACTTTTGTCAATTCAGTTTTGGAGCTCTCTCTCTATTCTCTCTCTCTCTCACTCTTGGAAACTTAGATTTTTCTTGGAGCACTTTAGCATTAGATCAAGAAAGGAAAAGAAGGAAAAGATGAAGAAAAAGATCAAGCAAGGAAGAGCAGGATCAAGTAGCTACTATGAGATTATTTACAGATATCGATTTACATGTGTGATTTCCTTGCTAGTTTTTGCATGCATGTGTGTTATTAGTTCTCTTGTTGTCATGGGCATGGGTTTTGCTAGGTGTGATAGTGTTCTTCTGCCTTGCCTTTCCATTTTAGATAGACTTGAGGTAATGGGTTCTCATGTTTTGGTGGAGTTGGATTTCTGAATGGATTCGAAGTTGAGTGAGGTATCTGAAAGGGAAAACACATGGCCTAGTGATCACTAAACCAAACTGTGGATTGTGGTAAAGACATTGGCCTAGTAACCCCTGAACTAAACAGTGGTTTACAGTAAAGTCAAGTATTGTGTGCCTCAGTGGGCCGAGGAATTCTCAATCGATGAATGGTGGGATATACAATAAAGCCTAGAGGTAGTTTCCCTTGATCAGGCCTAGGAATCCTTACCATTGAATGGTGGGATATATGGTAAATCTTGGAGGGTGGTGTCTTGATCATGGCCTAGTGACCCTTGAATCATATTGTTGGTTGCAGTAAATACTAGGCACTAGGAAGCAGTGAGATTCCTCGCAGTGTAGGTGGAGAAATTAGTGGCATCCATGCTCATTCGGTTCTTCTTCCGGTTATGAGTCCCACATTTATGCTTAGAATATGGCACGAGGGTGATTAATTGAACAGAGAGTTGGCTCAGCCAATCTATGGTGGGGTGGAACATGATAGTCCCATACTGGGTTTGATTTTGCATTCATTAATAAGAGTTCCTTTCCTTGGTATTTATGTGTAAATGTACTAGTTTGTTTGTGGCATATATGGTTGTTGTATCTCGTTATTTCTATTGTCTATATGTTGGTTATGAATATGTTTTCTGACAGTGACAATGTATGGTTGTCATCATGTTTTGATTTGTAAATTAATGGGCAATGAATATATGACCTAATAGATGATAATGTAACTAATTTGATAAGGCACCAATGCTTCTTAGTGATTCTCTAAGTATAAGACCCCTATGCTATGCTCTGTTGTTTTAAACTTGTAGAATGCATATTTTTGACATGTTTAACGAAATACTTGTCATGGCTAGTAGGGGTCCAGTCAAGTCTTTGTTCAAGTATTTTCATATGTATCATTGTTTTGATTTTACTTTTAACTTCTTGAAGTTTCATAGAGTTCTAAGCAGTGGCCTGAGTCCCGGCCCTAAAAAAGCAACACATAATCTAGAGTTGTTGGCACAGAACTACTTGGAAAATTCCCTAGTCGCATGCATGCCCTGTTGTGGGAGTGATTGGAGGGTCACAGTCACATGCATGCCCATGTCAAGGGATCAACTAAGGCTCTAATTCATGAGAATGTTAGTTTGTCTCGAGGGTTGGTCACTTGGAAGGGTTGGATGGCTCCTGGGGGTTATGTTGCATGTGTAGAAGGTCATATTGGTTGTGTCGTGTTAGTTCTACTTACTTAATTATACATGGGGCTGAATTAGATCATAGTATCCTCTCGTCACATGCTTACCTAGTTGGCTAGTTACTTGGGTAGTGATGAGCACCATTATTGCAGTAAGAATGCTGCAACTCCTGGGGCTACCAAACTTACTTCATCAACCCGGGGTTTGTACAAACATGGAGGTGACAGTGTTGTATACACAAATAGATGCAATGGGTCCATTCTTTTTTCATTGATGAGCTGGTGATAGACCACTAGGGTTTCTCACACCAACCTTCTATTGATTTAGAAGAAGTTTTATAACCAATGGAGAAAGGGGAATTTTACCCTAATTGAGAGAACTGAAATGTTATGTATTGTAGTAATGAAAGACTAAAACAAATTCTTAAAACACACCACTCATCTAGATATTTGTTAATATATCTTACTTTAGAATAATTCTAAGCTAACACATGTGGAACCCTAAGTAACCTAAGTAGGAAATATGAACTAATAAAACACATTACTTCTATGCATATGAATGAACATAACAACGTTTTTCTTTTTGTCATTTTTGTGAAAACATGAATGCTAATTCTTCTTGATTGTATGGTAGGTGGGTTAAGTGTGGAGAGAGATGGTTGTAAAGGGTCATATGGCCTGAGAGGAAAGTAGGAGACTTATCCTATCTTTGGTGATGCATTTATCACAAATTGGCCTCAAACAGGCCACTACAGGTCGTCCTATAGGATGTCTATAGTGTGTCCTATTTCACCTACAGGATCCCCTATATTCCTACAGGAATAGGCTGAAAGCATAAGGAGTGATTTGGACAGTGGTGTAGGGCTTAGGGAAGGTGAGTGATGGAAGGAATAAGGCAAGGAAGTGGCTAGGACTTCCTCAGAACTCAAACCCAAGTTTGAATGATGGTTGGTTTTGTAGGTTTTAACCCCGTACAGAAATTACCTGCATACAAATTCTAAAACACAGAAAATAAACAATAGCAAGAGCATAACACATAAAACAAATATACACGAGATTTTCCCCTGGATCCCAAAACCGATATTACCAGCTTAATTTTACATTATGTTCCTTTTAGTGTTACTATATATATATATATATATATATATATATATATATCTATATATATATATATATATATATATATATATATAATATATATATATATATATATATTATTATATTATAATATTATAGAGAGAGAGAGAGAGAGAGAGAGGAAGAGAGAGAGAATGTGTTGAAGCAGTCCAATACCATGGACCGAAAACATGCACAAAACATAGGTAGGTCTGCCCACCTAATAGAGGGTCCAAAAAAAATTCCTCGGGGCATTGCCCGAACCCCATAGAGGGGGGTTAATCACCCCCTCAAACCCCTGTGACCCCCCCTAATTGACGCAATGAAGGGGGGGCTATACCCCCCCTCCAACCCCCCGATTAACTAGGTAGGCTATTCGTGGAAAGAATATAACACAATCCAACACGATTTTCTCAACAAGCATGGCAAGCTGTTATTGCGAAATGATAACTCGAGTTTTGGACTTAGTGGCTTTGGCGATGATGGATGGGTGAGTTTAGGCTCCGGTTGCCGATATGAGGTCTTCCTACATTGTTGAAACTCCTACAATACACACATCACTGATATTTACCCATAAATCATGTCAAAACGAGAAATATTTCCAACAACATAAGAAAACAAAATTTCATCATTCATTTGCCTAGTTCATGCATGAAAATGCTTGCACCCTATTTTGAAACACCATGAACTCTAATACGAAGCTGGAGATATCATGAATAACAACTGCAACCTATCCTTGAAAACTAAAATATGCTGGCCTAATTAGCAAAAAACCCTAAATTTCATAAGAAACCAGAATTTTGTCTTTTTGGGGCTGATTGGGAGTTTTCCCTCAAACCTTGGTCCCTTAAGGGAGGAGTGAGGAAAGATCCACCTGTTATTAGCCTTTTTGGTATTCCTTTATCTCTCTAAAGCTATGCACAAATGGAAGAAAACAAATCAAATCCACCAATACTTGCAATGAAACAATGCCAAAATCAATTCAACAAGTAATCTATGAAATAAACTAAGGATACAAGTATAGTAGGAGGAACCTCTACTTCTAGGGTTGGGCCCTAACCCAAGATATTCAACCCTTTGAGTCAACTCAGTGTTGGATCAAGGAAATTCTCATTTTCATTAACATATCAAAAAATACTTAACAATGTTTTGCCACAATCCTTCAACACAAAAGCGCTTAGTTATCTTGCATAAAAAAATCTAAATCCTAATGAGGCTCTAGGCCTATTTATTTATACAATTGAAGTTTCTAACAACTTCCTTAAATATAGGGAGGCTTGGCTCCCAATCTCAAGATAAACTGGTTCTTAACCAACACTAGCTCGACTGCCAATGATCCTCATGACTCGGCTACCTACAACTCCAAGTTGGTGTGATTTGATTGAGGGATCTTTGAATGAGTGAGGATGTAATGAGGAAGGTCCATCTCCTATGATCTTTCCTTATTTTCTCATTCAATTTCCTGCACCTTAATTAGCCATAATTTTCCATAATTTTCTCACAAAAACCTGCAATCAATGGACATTAGACCACTAGACATAACATCTTAATTTTACTCATCTCACTAAGAAAAATATAATTAAAACATGTAAGGAATCATGAGAAGAGTTGATTTTAGTAATATTTGGAGGTGTATTAAGGTCCATATATTTACCCAATGATGAGTCTCGTCATCACCCCCTACTGAAAGTGTTGCTCATCCTCTGAGAAACGTAATATATGTCCATGTCCTTTATTTCTCTGGTGGCCTCCCTGACATCCCATGCTTCTTCTATAGTCTGGTCTTCATGTGAATAAAATCCTTCCTTCCTCTCTATCTCTTCCCACTTCTTTCTTTCCTCTTCTTCTTTCCTTCCTTCCAACATTCCCAAAAGAAATGGTGGACTGAGCCTCAAGCCAATCTAATTGACTTTGAGTCTTTGTAGATCCTTCTTATACATGGGCGTTCTATTTTGTGCCTCTCTCATTCTGTTAGGAGAATGGTATTCTCTGACTTTTAGGATGTAAGGCAAGGTGTTCCATCTCCTTTGGCAAGCTTGCTGGTTTTCATCACCTAGTAATCTAAACATTTCTTCAAAGTGTGTGAATGCTTGATCTTGTGCAACAAGGTACCTAGGTGCAAGCTTGGGATCATTTGCAATGAGGTTGTGGGTGCTGATGACAACCATTAGGTTAGATTGTTCAGCTCTTATCATAAGGTGTTTTGTCTCTTCTTCATTCTCCTCCTCTATTTCTTCTTCATTCTCACTAGCAGTGGGGATTTGATGGGCCTCTAAATTAGACATAAATTAAGGCCCATGCCTCTAATTTAGAACATAAATTAAGGAATATGACCATCCTTCAGCACATTAAACCTCTCTTTTTGCATTAGATAATTTATTTTTAACTTTAATATATTCATTAGCAAGGTTTATGAATAATTGAATATTTGTGCCTAATATTATTTATTTTTGTGGAATATTATGAGAATATTGGGTAGCTTATGAAGAGTTGGAGGAGGAGATAATTTAGGTACTTATTCCCTACTACTGGAGGATCAATAATAAATAATAAGTCCACAAGATATTATGGAATTATGGCACAAATTGTGGAACTGCAATGATTGAAAAAATTTAGGAATGTGTTCCACTAATCAAGGGAGAAGATCCACCAATCAAGGGATTTTGGTGAAAAATATTCCTCCATCCATGGGGAATGATTCTTAATCATTTTTTACAAGTACCAAGTCGACTTTTCCTCTAGGGACTGATTGAGAAAATCTAGGAATGTGTTCCCTACCATTTAATGCAAATTCCTAGTATTGCAGACTAGATCCACTAATCAAGGGATTTTGGGGAGGAAAGATTCCTCCATTTATGGGCAATGATTCCTAATCATTTTTTATAAGTACCAAGTTGAATTTTCCTCTAGGAGGAATATTTTCATTAGTGTTATTGTGGAGAGAGCTTGTATTTTTGCAGCTCCATTGTATTTTCTTGTAGGGATGTAATTCTATTGATGAAAATAATGAATATTGATGTCATGTTCAACTTCTAAATCTTGTTCTTCTCCATAGGTCTCTGAGTTTCCTTGGGCATGGCCATCCCAAGAACCTCAGAGCCTTTTTGTACCATTTTCTTTCCTTCTTTTCGTTGCTTATTCACATGCATCTCTAGTTTTTATTTCTTTCTATTTCTGCATTTAGTATTAATGATTTCTTGTTGTAGGATTGAGTTAAATGGTTGATGTAAGTTACTTTGTAGGATCACAAGAATTATTTAATCCTTGGAAAATCATTGGAAGCTCATAATAATCATTGAGTTTCTTGGATTAGTCTTCTTATTCCCAAATCTAGATTGTTGGACCTCGTTTTTAGCAAAGAACAGTAAATTTATGATATTTTTTAGAGCATGCTAACGAGATTCAATAGACTTGATTCCACTTGAATTAGATCACAAAAAAATTCTAGGTCATAAAAAAAATCACTCCATTGCATTTTCACTTGATTTGGTTAGGCATTTCTTAGGTTTAGTCGCTCACTAGTTCTCAAATTTCTAGATTTTCGACTAGTAATGTTTTATTTTTATTTTTATCTTTTTTGCATGGGTTAAAATATGTATTTTTGAGTGATTCCACTTGGAATAGGGATATAAGACATCCTAGTTAATAAAAATAAACTTCCAATCCAATTCGAACTTGATTTTCTTGGTCATTAAACCCTCACCAATTTCATCATTTCACAAGGAAACTTCTCCAAGCTTTTTCAACGAATTCATCCATCTCCCAACTTTGGTTTTGAGTTCTAAGTAATCCTAGGAATTTTCCCACTCCATTCCACCCATCACACACCTTTCCTAGGCTTCCCATATCCTCCAAAACCTCACATTTTTCTCTCGGTTGTATCTTGTAGGTTTCTTGTAATTCCTACAGGATCATTTTGTAGGTTTCTAATACATCCTGTAGGTTTTCCTGAAACGGCATGTTTTGAGGCTGAATTGATAGAAAACCTCTAGGAAGTCACCAAAATCCTCCCAAGGGTCTCCCACACCATCCAACCATCTCCTAACCCTTCCATCCAGCCTCCAACATCCTTAATTCACCTTCCACATCACCAAAAGACATTAGTTTGCATACTTGATTTTGCATGAAAGAAACAAAAAGATAAAATTAGATTTATTTCAGTCCCTTTACTCACACATTAGTGATGTTTGATGCTTCTTACTTCCATTATTAGATAGTAGCATTTGGTTCATGATAATTTAGCATTATTGCAAAGCATAGTTTCTTGGCAGTTAATTAAGACATGGGGTGATTTAGCATTGAATTTTCGTTTCTTTCCTTGTACTTTCTTTCTTGCAATAGGTTAAGGTTCCATTTCAAACATTTCATTTTCTGCAATTCATTTAGGATTTGACTTTAGTGCATGCAATCCATTACATCATGGCAAAAAAGGAAGGACACATTGTATGCCGCACATATAGTGCGACACCTCTTAAGTTTGTACGAACCCTGGGTTGATAATTAAAGTTGGTAGTCTTGAGAGTTGCAACATTCTTGTTGCAATACCGAGGCTCATAAGGATTTTGTCATGTTCAATAGCTTGAATTGCTCCTTCTACCTACATGTATTTAAAGGTTGTCCATGCATTAGGGAGTCTTTGGTTTTGTAGAGAATCTTCAAGGATGAGTTTGATCAACCCATGATGGGCTAGTTGTTGTTGTTTTCCCTCCTACACTTTGATGCTCATGTATATCATTGATTGTAGAAGAAAATAGGGTATACTCAATCTATTTTGAGGAGGTATGTTCTCTCCAATCTCATTTCTTGGAGGAGTTTGAAGTGGTATCCATACACCACACTGTATCTCCCTTCACATGAGATGTATTTAATGAGGTGGTAATTGACTTCATTCCAAGGGTATGGAATGATTTCCCTCCTAACCCAACTTTTGTCCTCCGTTGGTTCCTCTCCTTCCAAAAATAATCTTTTCTTTGCAAGGGTGTTGTTACCCTTGTCTTCTTTCCTCCATGGTAACCCTAAAGGGAGTGTAGTGATTCTTCTTATAACTTCAGGGGTAATTAATACTGATAAGCCCTTCACCACAGCAGTGGCATTGCTCCTAGTGAGGGGTATGAGTGAGAGGGAAAATTATCTGGCCACATCATCATCATATCCTCTCATCCTCTCAAAGAACCCCATCCATTGGTAACTTGTGAAAATTTCCACTACAGGAGGATGCTGGTGGATTCTTGTTGTGTTTGTGGGTTCTCTCTTGTTGAAACCTCCTGTCATCTTTCCCTAGTAATTGTGGAGGGATTGTGTGGATACAATTCAAGAATTCTGGTAGGTGAGGGAGGTTTATATGTTAAATTTTAGTGACATGAAACACAACTCTCGTATACTACAATTTCCTTAATCAGATTGAGGATTTTTTCTTCTTTTCAATGGAAAATATGGAAGGTATATCTCCTACCTCACTTCGCTACGTTTTGGTGAGGATAACCCTTAATTTCACCTCCCTTAGTGCCCACTGATAGTCTTGTAGGTTGATTCCTCTGTATCTTGTAGACTTCTTGTAGGTTTCTTACATTGTAGGTGTTGACTATTTCCTGTAGGTGTTGCATCAGGAATTCCAAGAGAAACTTCTTCGTTCAATGAATCCTCGAAGTTTCTTATGCTCTCTTTGTATGGGAATCAATGTTTTATTTCCATATATGGATGATTGTGTGGGGAGGTGTGTTAACTGTGTAAGTACAAGAACCTCCTTTTGGACCATTGGTCCCATTATCAGTCCATCATTCCACCTTACCTCATAATCATCTCCCACTCATTTCCTCTATAACTTAACCATTTTTACCTTTATTCCCTTTCTATCTTGATTTTACTTTTGCCACATGTGGAGTGGTCTAATTGTTTTCTTCTCATCGACTGGCCGAAGGTGGCCAAGTTAGGCCACCTTTACTTATGAAATCAACTCTCAAATAATCCTATAGTTTTAATCATATCGTACCGTTGGATTTGTGGGGACTGACCTAGGTTTTGCATTAGTTAGCCAAACAAATCCCTACACTACTAGCCCTTTCAGCATCAACCCATGGTGCACGGATTGAAGTCAGTCGAAGCAGTATGGGAGGATGCTGGAACCAAGTTTCCGCACCCTAAGATGGTCGTGATGTTGGTTTATTCCCTTTGTCCCTACTTTTGTGCAGGTCATTAAACCTTAGGGATCTGTTAGTCTACTCTTTATTCCACCCTTCAGTACCTCCACTAAGGTTTACGATCACCCTTTTCACAGCCCTAACTCGTGATCCAGGTACTTCCACACAGCTATGACAACATATTGTATAGGTTCCCAAGTTATCTTAAGTGTTTTACTTATATTACTAATCAATCACAGTTAATGCCGCGTAAACTAATATCCTTAATTATGTTTAATTAACCAGCATATTCACATATATTCGCGCATCACATGAACATTGTAAATTAAACCCAAAACACAATGTAATTAGGTACATTAACAAGAAATAAATACACAGAATTTGCATAATACTTCTCTTTATTGATATATTTTTGTTTAATACAGACTTTATTCGCCCTGTGCGCACAGTTGAGGGGTCTGCGCACTCAATTGGGGACTTCCACCCTAGGCCTCTACACACTCAGTAGCAGAGCCTCTACCTATGCTAAGACCTGAAACACTTAGAATTCCCTCCTAAAACTCCAATTCTTCGCTCTTCATTACTTACTTCCTTGTTATAACTTACTTAACTCTTTTTTATACAATTACATGGTCTGCAGACCATGGGTAGATCTTTACAACCAACTTGACACTTTACAAAATAAGGGCAGACAACCCTTTATGACTCTTGACACCTTCACACTTTGCAACCACAAAATGCAGATACTTTACAACTTTACTACAAAATTATCCCAAAACATGGGCTTTTAGCCCCAAAACTGCTCTTGGGGGAACCTGTTCCCAACAAGCCCCCAACACAAACATGGTGACTCGCCCTCTAGTCACTCTACAGGAACAGAGATTTTGGCTCGAATACCTCCTAGCTCGACCTGTATGATGTCAACCTCGATGGTGCATTGTGCGACCACCTTCTTTACTTCGTCAACCAACTGCTCTGTCACTGGTCCTGGACTGTCAGACTGAAGCTTCTGTTGAGTCGCTTGCAGATTAGAAAGATTTCCTTTGATAAAGGTTGTGACCAAATACGATTCATCCAACCATGGCTTCAAGTGTGCCTTCAACCTATTCCCTCAATGTTTTTGCCTCCTGTAGCTTTGCTAGTCTCTATGTGAGAGCGACGGTGCATGTTGTACCTTTTACCTCATCATACCACTACTGTAGTTTTTGCACCTCTGTCTCCAGCCACTGTACATTAGGATCCTCTTACAGGCTCATCAAGACCTAGAATGACTGTTCAAAAAGTCGTTTGCAGTTTGCTACTGCACTGTCTATTGCCACTATCACCTCTATGACAACGGTTGCATGCTGCTCCTTTAGTTCCGACAGAGTTGAAGGTTAGGCCTTCAACTATAAATATGAAATCTGTAGGTTTATCTCTAGCTGAACCTTAGCCAAGTCTGTACAAGCATTGTGCACCCTATAGCAAGCTTGTAGACCTATTCATCAACCTCCGAATCCTTAGGAATAGCCAATTTGGGGACCATTCAACAGGCTTCCCTCACAACCTTAATCATGCACATATTTGTGTTAGTAAGTTCCACTATGGAAGTGAGGGTAGTGTATCACTCCATGATGCTCTGTTTGCCTGTACGTTTCTTCTTCTATTTTGGGCGAAGGTGACCTTGCGCCTTTACCAGAGCCATGCTCTATTTCTCTTGTCTTCTCTTCCACCTGATGGGTGGCATCACGCTCTTCTTGGGCCTTTTCAGCGGCCTCCTTCTTCCTCTTCTTGGCCAGCTACACTATATTGAGCTTGGCCTCCTCCTTTTTGCACCGCGTGGAGGACTTGCTTGACCCCACTGCCAAGTCTGAGGCAGTGTGCCACTCTACTAGCGAGCGATCAAGAACTGCATCAACCACGTCATCCATTTCCAAGTAAGGCAAGTCATACCATGTCTGCTTAGGGTCCTTCCATGCCCTGATCAATACGCTATGAAAGTCTTCCTTAAACTCTGCGTGCTTCTGTAGTTTGGCAAACATAGTAGGTGACAACCACAGTTTGAGATTGGTAGCCATGTGAATGTTCATTTCCATCAAGATCTAGAAGATCTTGCCATCCTTGATGCACTGAGCATCCTTGGTTTCCCACAACGAAGCGTACTTCGCTACTTCTGGTAGGTCCTACACGATCGAGGGGAATTGATTGTCTTCTGGAAGTTCCCAAGCTACCAACACAATGGACAACAAGATCCATGCATACTGGAAGTTATTGTTGAGTTCTTGTGCCTCGCGGTAGTTCACAAGGAACTCATCATAGAGATAGCGTGTCCAATTAAATCAGACTCCTTCAGCACATTGGGCTACAAGAGCAATGACTGGTGTTGGCACTTCATCTGCACGACACTTCCTCATAACCTTTCCTGTCAAAATTTGCATGGCCACCTTGATTGCAGGGTCACAGATACTCGAGACCCTTGTTTGCCACCTTTTCTGTCAAACAACATGGCTAGATTCTCCACTGTATAGGGTAGCCGCATGATCCTATGGATGAACTTGTCGGTGATGGGCATCGGCTCCTCCAGCCACAGACACCCATCATGCAAGAAGCATAGCAACTACTTGATGACCACCTTTTCTGCCAAACATCATGGCTAGATTCTCCATTGTATAGGGCAGCCGCATGATCCTATGGATGAACCTGTCAGTGATGGGTATCAGCTCCTCCAGCCACAGACACCCATCATGCAAGAAGCATAGAAACTACTTGATGACCCATACTGTAATGTGTGTGTGATTATAGTGCAACACCCATAGTAGGTTGAGCAGGCCTACCCTGTCTACTCCTCTGAGCCACTTCATGGTTCTAATGCAGTCATCTCGGTGGTTGTGTCAACAACACGGTGCATTAGTTTCTCTGTCACCAAGTGCGGGAACTTCTCATGGTCAACTAAGTCCCAATCTTCCAGTTTTAACAAAGGAACCCACCCCAAGTGTGGTCTTTCAAAGACAATATCGTCTAGCAACAGAGGGGTGTTCAAGGTGACCTTGCTCTCGTCAATGTCCTTTGGCACCTTGGTCTTGCCCTTGCATAGAGGGACGTACTCGAGCAACTTAGTGATAGGGTAAGAACCCTTGACTGCAACTTCCTCCACTTCCACCCCAAAATCCTCATCATCCATCAGGATGTCATCAATTTCTTCCTCCTCCAGCTCCAAGTTAATATCTTTTCCCTTTTCCTACGTAGTGGGCTTGTCCTTCTATGGGTTCCTTCTAGGCGACACATGCACTCGTGTCACAACCTGCTTGCCCTTTTTTTCCTTTGCACTCTCCTTGGTTGGGGTTGGCTTCGGTCTAGGTGTTTGTGGTGATTTGGGGACTTCAGATAATACCTCTGCAACCTCTAGAGAAACTCCCTAACAACCTCCGACACAGCCCCCTTGACTGTCACTGCTTCGGTGTCCATAGCTTCGAATCCTAGGATAAAATTACAGATTAAATTGCAGTTGGATTTTGGGAATTGATCAAACACTCGGTAGTCGAGAAATTCTTCAAGGAATTCTTAGATCATGCATGTCTAAGAGTTCACCAACTCAATGTTCAAAATGCCAAGTGTTTTTCATTAGGCCTCCACCTGTAATTTATAGGCCATTTTGAATTCAAATCCGAGTGTTCCCCCCATATTCATTTCATTAATACCATATTGGCAAAAAATTTCCAAGGATCTTACCCATAAAGTTTGTCTAAAATGTCGATCACCTACTCCATTTGGCCGCATTATTATTGTCAAATCATGAACATTGACTTTAATGGTCACTTTCCAGCCGACCTATGCAACTTTTCCCTTGGTACCGCAGCTCACTCCGCATTGTCATGAATCTTGTGACATTTCCTTGTTCCACACAATCCTCCAATCGCACAGTTCCCCAACTCAGGCAATGTAGTTTATAGTCCCGCACCTCCTTTTAGTTGCCTAGAGCACTAAGACTATGCTACCTCCATATAGTCACCTGGCTGGATCATTGGTGTATGGCTTCAATCAGCTGCCATTCACTTTTCCTAGGAAGGGATCTCCATTCAATTTAACCAACTGAACTGCTTCACTGATAGTAATATACTTAATGACAT
The DNA here is from genome assembly GCA_000404065.3 of Pinus taeda. Lineage (NCBI taxonomy): Eukaryota > Viridiplantae > Streptophyta > Pinopsida > Pinales > Pinaceae > Pinus > Pinus taeda. The sequence continues at coordinate 17,369 of APFE030698369.1, read as the reverse complement.
AAGGCTCTAGCCAGTGCATTCTGAATTTCCCTGGAAATTTATCAAATTTGTTGTCATATAACAAAACCAGATCATTTACCTTAAACCATTTAATGGAACCATTTGTTGGCTTTGTGGGGACTGACCTAGGTTCAACATTAGTTAGCCAAACAAATGCGTACACTACTAGTTCTTTCGGCATCAGCCCGCGGAGCACAGACCAAAGTCTCACTTGAAGCAGTATGGGGGGATGCTAGAACCAAGTTTCCACACGTTGAGATGGTTGTGATGTTGGTTTATTCCCTCTGTCCCTACATTCACGCAGATCGTTAAGCCTTAGGGCTCTGTCAGCCTACCCTTTATTCTGCTCTTCAGTACCTCCACAAAGGTGTATGATCGAACTTTGCGTAGCCCTAACCCATGATCTAGGTACTTCCGCGCAACTATGACAACGTATTGTATAGGTTCCCAAGTTATCTTAAGTGTTTTACTTATCTTACTAATCAATCACAGTTAGCACTTTGTAAATTGATATCCTTACTTGCGTTCAATTAACCAACATATTCACATATACTTGTGCATCACACGAACATTGTAAATTAAACCCAAAACATAATATAGTCACGTGCATTAACAAGAAATAAATACACATAATTTGCAAAATACTTCTCTTTATTGATATCTTTTAGTTTAATACAGACTTTATTCACCTCGCGCACACAGCTGCAGGGGTTCGCGCACTCAGCTGCGGACTTCCACCCTAGGCCTCTGTGCACTCAACTGTAGAGCCTCTACCTACGCTAAGACCCAAAACATTTATACTTCCCTCCCAAAACTCTAATTATTCACTCTTACTTACTTACTTTGCTCTTTTTTATATTGTCACGTGGTCCGCGAACCATGGGCATATATTTACAGTTGACTTGAAACTTTACAAAATAAGGGTGGACAACCCTTTATGACTCTTGACACCATCGCGCTCTGTGACCACAAAATGTGGAGACTTTACAACTTTATTACAAAATTATCCCAAAACATGGGTTTTTAGCCCCAAAACTGCTCTTGGAGGAACCCGTTCCCAACACATACTAATGATAGAGCATGAGTAAGATGACATACCCATGGGTAATATTCTTTGATGATGATGCCTACTAGAGAGTGGAGAAGGGCGATAAGGAATGGTATATGAGAGATGTTGTCTTTGGGTATTGTTCCTCTTTCCCTCTTCTCTCTCTCTTCTATTTGTTTTCTTTTTTATTTTGTGTAATATATATATAATATATATATATATATATATATATATATATATATATATATATTATATATATATAATATATATATATAAATATATATATATATATATATTGAATTTATTTCTTTGATGGATGCAGGGGTGACATGGTGATGAAAGGAATGGATATGATGTGGTGGAGTAAATGGTTTTTCATCCAGGCACATGATTGTGCCATCCCCTTGCTCTCAGACTACATTTCTTGGGATTTTCAAGGTCATTGTAATTATAGGGAATCCTGTAGAAAACACAGAGTTTGTGTAAGATGAGCTAGAGGGGTTTATAAGTGGAAGAATAGGTGAATAGTGGAAGATATGAGATGGGTGGATTGAAATATGGCTCTTGTAGGTCCTTCTATCCCTCTCATGTTGTGCTTATCCTCCTCTTGTTGACCCGCAAAACAAAATTTCCATTTTTTTGTATCCTTTCTCTTTATTCTTTCTCTCTCTCTCTCTCTCTCTTTTACAACTCTGCCTCCAAGGAGGTTTTCATCCTAGTTTCCAACCCTGGGTGCCTCAAAGGAGGTTTTCACCGAGAGACATTTTTATTTTTCCTCTTTCTTTTTTTTAAACACCCTTGGGCTACCTCAAGAGGTTTGCAACCCAACAGTGGCACTCAGGTGCTTCATGGAGGTTTTCACTTGAGTCTCTTTATTATTATTATTATTTTTCTTTTCATTTTATCTTTTCTCTTTAGGGACTTGGTGGGGTGGAAGCTGAGACTTTGTCTACCAGCAACACTACCTTGCTAATTTTATTGATGAATTGACAAGGCTCCTTGTAGACCTTTAATCTATACCCATTTACAAGCAAAGGGATAGCCTCTGCATCAATGGTTCTTATCTGTACAACACCATTATCATGACTCTTTTCTATTACATAAGGCCATAACTATCTGGTCCTTAACTTACCTTTAAAATTGTTGTACTGAGAATCATACAACAAAGCCCAATCACCTTCTTGAAACTGAGTTGTCTTTTATATTCATGTCATGCCAGATTTTCCTCTGAACTTGAGTCACCTCTATGTGCAAGAGGGCCTGCACCCTAAATTCATCTAACCCATTCAGTTGGAGCAATATTTCTTGTTGTGCCTTGGTGAGATCTAGATCCAATTGTGTTGCCATTCTTAAGGTGTTGTATTCAAATTCAATGGACAACAGGGCTTTCTTCCCATAGACCAAATCATAAGGAGTGAACCCATTGGTGGTCTTCTAGGACATATTGTAGGCCTAAGTGACCTCAACTAATCTATCTACCCAATCCTTTTTGCTGCTGCTAATCACTTTGGTCGGAATGCCTTCAAATTCTCTGTTGGTTACCTCCACTTTCCCATTAGCCTATGGGTGGTAAGGAGTGGATGTTTTGTGCTTGATATTGTGCTTGCTTAAAAAAATTTCAAACATGTGAGATGTAAATTGAATACCTTGATCAGTGACCAATTATCTAGGGTAACCAAACTTATAAAACAAATATTCCCTTAAGAATTTAGCCACCTTTTCTTTTGTTGCTTCTTTGATGGCTTTGGCTTCAACCCACTTGGTTAGGTAGTCACTGCACACAATGATGTACTGCTTCTGTTTGGATGGACGGTTAATGGGCCCAATGAAATCCATGCCCCATTTGTCAAATGGCTTGAAAGTCACTTGAGGTTGCAGAAGAATTTCATCCCTTGGGGTAGGGTTTCCCATCCTTTGGCACAAATCACATTGACTGGTATACCTCCTCACATCTTGGTGAATAGTGGGTGAGTAATAACTAGCTTGTAGTACCTTGAATGTTGTCTTTTTGGTTGCAAAGTGACCTCCACAAGGTGCATCATGACAAGTTAGAAAAATGTCGAAGACTTCCTCCTCCCTGACATATTTGATTTGGGGCTAGCTTGAAGATATTCCCCCAATCCAAGTGAATGGGGTGCTCTTCCTTACGATGTTGCTCTTTTCCTTGGAGAACAAGTTTGGTGGAAACAGTGCAGACACCAAGTAATGTTCTATATTAGCAAACCATGGAGAGAGAACTGAAATGGTGAATAAGTGTTCATCTGGTAACTGATCATCAACCACTCCTTCCTCCCCTATAGGCAAAGTAAATCTAGATAATAAAATATGAAACAACATTCTCCTTTCCAGGCTTATCAATAATAGTTAAATCAAACTTTTGCAATAAAAGTAACCATCTAATGATCCAGGAATTTACATCTAGTTTATTCATCAAGTATTTAATTACAACATGGTCAGTATGTACAAATGTTTGGTAACCAGTAATGTAATGCCTAAATTTATTCAATGAATTCACAACAGCTAGGAGCTCCTTTTCATTCATTGTGTAGTTCAGCTCATTTTTTGACATATTCTTATTGATAAAGTAAATGGCATAAGGTAGCTTGTCATCTATCTAGCCTAGAGTTAATACTATGACTTTGTGAGAGGAATTGACATGTATACAGAAATGAAGAGCCCAATTTGGGCCTCGAAGAATAGGTGCAGTAGTCAACTTGTCCTTTAGGGTGTCCAAGGCTTCTTGACAGCTTTCTGACCATACAAATTCAGAGTCATTGGCTAATAACCCAATTAAAGGAGAAGCTAACTTGATGAAATATTTAATAAATATCCTATAGTATCCATCTAATCCTAGAAAATTTATGAAATCCCACTGTTTTTTCGGATTTGGGACCCATTTGATGATGACTATTTTATTTGGGTCTACCTGCAGTTCTTCCTGGGATATTGAGTGACATAGAACAGTCCCTGTAGTCATCAAGAACTCACATTTTTTGGTACTAAGTTATAAGTTCATTTCAATCCATTTGTTCAACACCTTGTCTAGGTTAGAGAGAGCCTCCTAGAAATCACACCCATAGGGTGTAAAGTCATCCATATAAATTTTTACTGGATCATGGACTAGCTCGGCAACGATACTCAGGATTGCCCCCTAGAAAGTGGCAGGGGCATTGCATAGACCAATTTGAAGGACCCTATAAGCCAAAGTACCCCAAGTATAGGTGAAGGTGGTTTTATCCTAGTCCTCTGTGCTAATCTGGATTTGATTGTACCCGCTGAACCCATCTAAGAAAGAGAAAATCTTTTTCCCTGCCAGGCCATCTAGCACTTGGTCAATGAAAGGAAGAGGGAAATGGTCCTTCTTTGTTGCTTTGTTTAACTCTTTGTAATCAACATAAATCCTCCACTTTCCATTTCTCTTTGGAACTAGCACCAAAGGATACACCCGCTCACTATCCGAGATAGGGTAGATGAATCCTACATCTAGCAACTTTTGCAAGTCTTCTTTGACTATATATTTGAGAGTTCGATTCATTCTCCTTTGGGGTTGTCAAACTAGTTTTCAACCTTCTTCCATATAAATGTGGTGAGTACAAACCGAGGGGTGCACTCCCTTCACCTCTTTGTAATTCTAAGCAAAGGCATCCAAATGCTTCCTTAGCATGTTACATAACTCTTCTTCTTGGTGTACAAAAAGTGAAGGGTTGATTTTTAGAGTTCTTTTAGGGCCGAATTATATTGTCTTAACACGAGTAGGATTTGAATCAACTAAGCATAGATCAATCTAATGGTTTTTCTTGGTTTCCTTCACTACCTCCTCTAGAGACAAGGTGTTGGGAATTGGATTTTGGAGGATGTGTTCAATCAAATCATCTTAATCAGGTTGTCCTCCTCCTATGGAAGTTTCTAGGGTATAGAGTTGGGTGGAGTAGACTTTGTCTTCTTCCTCCTCTTCTAGCCATTAAGGTAAATCATGTTCTAAATATGGATGAGCAGGAGGGTAAAAGACCAACTTCTTGGAAAAATGCCCATTTTTGGTAGTCATGTTTCCAGCCTTGTAGCTGATGTAAGCATCAGCAGTGGCTAACCAAGGGCTCCCAAGTATGAGAGGATAACCATCAAACTTTGTCTTAGGCTCCAGAACTAGGAAGTCTGTAGGGTACTTCTAGGAGTCAATGGAGACCATCACATCCTCAACAATCCCCTAAGGGGCTATTGTGGATCGGTCTACAAGTTGCAAGATTGTCGTGGTCTTTCTTAATGAAACTTGGAGATTTAGCTTGAGCATGGTGTTCTTAGTTATTGAAATAATGGGAACCCCAAGATCAATCAAGATATGTGGGACAATGGTGCCATTTGCATGCACATGTACTACAGGGATTCCATGGTATAAATACTTTAGGTAAATTACCTACCCTAGCATTAAGTCAGACAGTTGTCCAATGACATTAATGGTAGGGGTGTCTCTTTTTCACATGCCTGAATGTTTGAAACACTTATCTTTTATCAGTTTGTTGTAAATAGGTACATCCTTAATGTCTTGGAGAAGTGTTGAAAATAGCAACAATAAATGCTAAAAATAGCATTGCTAAAGATAGCATTTCAGGATATTCCAATTTTAATTTGTCCTTGAATTAAAATTGAGAATTAAAATTCGAATTTAGCCTCACCAGTTGTTTGAAAAATAATTAATTAATTCATCTTGAGTTAATTAGTTGGAGATATTCAAACATGAAGTCTTTGTGAAATCATGCAATAGTTATCCCTTTGATTGAGGAAGTTATCCCTTAATTAAGGAGATAAGGATGAGTTGTATTTGAGTTGTAATTAGTTAGCTCAGTTAACTGAGATAAGTCCAATTTGATTAGTTCCAAACAATTTGTGGAACTAATTGTGCGTTCAGCCAGTTAATGCATGCATGCATGAAACTAGTGTACTCCAGATAATTGAATATTCTCTCATAAATAACTCATGCATGTCAGTTTAGACAAAGACCCAGTTGAGATTAAAGGCAGGGACAATGTACTATCAGTTGCTAGAATTTTCCTATAAGAAAATATCTTGCATGCAAGAGGAATTCATTCCTTGAGGATTTCACAGTTTTATAGTGTGTTGGAGTAGTGTGTGAGATCAGTGTCACAAAAGGTTACAGCTAGAGAACCCAGGGAAAAAAGCGCAAGGAAATAGGAGGCTTGGAGGAAAAAGGGACATGCATATGTGTTGTCTATTTTGTCTATGAACAGCAGTGAGGGATTGTACTGAGAGCTGGATAGATGTGAGAGCTAAAACTTTGTGTAATCCTGACATATTTCCACTTGTATGATAATACAGATAGCGGGGTTTTTAGCTAAGGCTTTCCCTAGAGTATTCTTCTGTGTTTCATGGGTGGTTGATTCTTCTTCTCCGTTATATGTGTTCTGTTTGATATTGCTCAAATTGATTAAGCTTTCGCAAGTTTTATTGTAGAAGTAGATTAAGTATTTTTCTTTAGTACATTACATAATCAGATTAATCTACAACTAGGTGATCAGAGCTGTGAACAACATACCGAGAAGGGAAAAAATTGAAGTTTGAATTTCTTGATTGCAGGTACACAATTGAATTCTTATCACACCTCTAAGTTCTGCAATGGCATTCAATGGCTTGAAATTAGAGTATGCATTGGATGGCAGCTCGAGTTACATAGCTTGGAAGGGCTGCATTGAAGTGGTATTAGAAGACAATGGTTTGAAGGGTTTCATTGATCAAGAAATCCCCAAGCTAGCTGTAGCTAATACATAAGAATTGGCGGAATGGAAGAAGTGTGTGGCAAAGGCGAGGAGGATTCTTCTGGAGGGAGTTCGAGACCATATTGTCTCGAGTCTCCATGGGAAGGAGACTTTGTTTTCAATCTGGAATACATTGAAGGACCTATATCATAACAGTAGCGACCAGAGGAAACTGGTGCTCAAGGAAAAGCTTCGAAAAATCAAGTGTGAAAAGGGCTACACTATTTCTACATATATGAACAAGCTCACCCCCTACAGAGATGAGCTTGGAAGTGTAGGAATAATGACAACTAATGATGATATGGTGAGTCTTGCTCTCCTCAACCTTCCTAAGAGCTGGCATAGCTACCAGGACTCAGTGAATGGAATAGAGAAACTTCTGAATTGGGAATGACTGTGGTCAGATCTAATGTCGGAGGAGATCAGGAGGAGCACCAGAGATGGTTCTTCATCTAAGCTTGATGATGAAGAAAATATAGCCTTAGCCAGTAAGGAAAGGAAAGGGAAAGGGAAGGCTTCCCATTCCAAATCGAGTTCTTCTCATGGTGGGAAGAAGATTGACAAATCTAAAATGATATGCTTTAATTGTCATGAGGTGGGCCATTATGCAACTAATTTTCCATTGTAGAAATCCAAGAAGGGATCCAATAAGGATCGAAAGGTGAGGCACTGGCCTCTCAGTTCGAATTGGATTATACCCTCATCGCATGCATGGTTTCATCGATGGTGGGTTGTGTTTGGTACCTAGATTGTGGAGCCTCATTCCACATGACCAACGATAAGATTTTATTTAGTACCTTGGAGGAGAAAGTACCATGTTTCAGGTGAAGGCACGGTTATGTTTCAGAGGGAGCATGGAGCTCCTCTCACCCTGACTGATGTAAAGTATGTGCTTGGACTGAAGAAGAACTTGGTATCGGTCACGATGTTGGAAGATAAAGGATATGATGTAGTATTCAGTAAAGGAAAGGTGTTCTTGAGACACATAGCCATGGGTCAGACCAAGAGGATTGGGATTCGAGTGAAGAATCTTTACAAGCTAGAGGTAGATGACTATGCTGCATTGAGTTCAAAAGAAGAATTGGTCCAAAGCCAATACATTGGCGAGTTATGGCATAGGAGGTTGGGCCACTTGCATCATGGGACCTTGAAAATAATGCAACATATTTCTATCGGACTTCTTAAAGGTAAACTTGAGCAAGTGGACACATGCAAAGGTTGTACCTTGGGAAAGTATGTAAAGTCTTCCTTTCATGATCGAGATAATCGAGTTGAGGTGATCTTAGAGCGAGTTCATACCAATGTGTGTGGACCATTCTCAACATCCTCCACCACGAAAAATGATATTATGTGATTTTCATTGATGATTTTTCTCGTAAACGTTGGATCTATTTCATGCAGAAGAAGGATAAAACCTTCTCAAATTTTTGTGAGTTCAAAGCTTTGGTTGAGAAGAATCTGGGAAGAAGATCAAGGCCTTGAGAAGCAACAATGGTGGAGAGTATGTCTCTCAATAGTTTGAGGACTTTTGTGCAATGGAAGGAATTAAACAGGAGTTGACAGCACCTCATAACCCACAACAGAATGGGGTGGCCAAGAGGAAGAACATAATGATTATGGGGCCAGCTCGGGCGATGTTGCATGACCAAGGCCTACCACTTCATTTGTGGGATGAGGCATGCAACACAGTGATCTATTTGCATAATAGAAGCCCACATCACATTCTTGGGATGAAGACACCAGAGGAGGCTTTCTCCGGGAAGATACCCGATGTGGGTCACTTCGGGATGTTTGGCTCAACGGTATATTGCCATGTGATCAAGGATGCCCGAAAGAAACTTGAGCCAACATTTGAGTTGAGGATACTTGTGGGGTACACTGATACACCCCACAACTATCGAGTGTACTTGCCTACGAGTTGGAGGATAATGGTTCACAGAGATCTTAAGTTTGATGAGTAGAAGGACATGTGAGTTTCCCTTGAGAGGGAGCTCCAACTACAGGTTGTGGAGGAAATTTCGGTTCCTAAGGAGGAGGAGCCTCAGAATGACGTAGAGCAGCCACATGTAGAGGTTCTAGGAGTGGAGAAATCCACTCAAGCATAGTCTTCCAGAGATAGGCGGAAGCACACGAGAGAAGCTGACAGATTTGTTGTCGGATGTGAGGGAGAATGTGGGAGAACTATCTTCTCAGCACAGACAGAGGAGGTCACCTAATAGGTACACTGGATACATGGCCCTTGTTGGAGAATGTGTTGAGACCAAGCCATCTTCCTTTGAGGAAGTAGTGTAGCAGCCGAGTTGGGTTGATTCTATGGTGGAGGAATACGAAGCCATAGTTTGGAATAGTGTTTGGGATGTGGTTCCAAGACCAAAGAGAAATTCAATTGTGAGTTCCCATTGGATTTACAAGGTAAAGCAAGCTGCTGATGGTAGTGTGGAGAAACATAAGGCAAGGTTTGTTGCTTGTGATTTCTTAGAGGTCGAGGGGATCAACTATGATGAGACTTTTGCTCCTGTAGCAAGATAATCATCTATTAGATCAATGTTGGCACTATTAGCATAGATGGGTTGGAAGATCCATCATATGGATGTGAAGACTACATTCCTCAATGGCAAGATTGAGGAAGAGGTGTACATAGAACAGATAGAAGGTTTTGAGACCTTCGATCGTGAGTCGCATGTGTGTCGACTCAAGAGAGATTATATGAGCTGAAGTAAGCACCTCATGCTTGGTACACTAGGATCGACAACTACTTCACCGAGTTGGGCTTCACAAAGAGTGAAGCGGATGTGAACATGTACCGCATCATGGTGGAAGGTAAGAAGTTGATCATTGTTCTTTATGTTGATGATCTAATATTGACAGGTGATGATCAGTTGATCATGTCTTGCAAGGAGGACCTTGCAAGAGAGTTTGAGATGAAAGACATGGGTCTCATGCACTACTTTCTAGGCATGGAAGTGTGACAGAAGGATGGGGAGTTATTTGTGTCTCAAGGAAAGTATGCCAATGAGATACTCAAGAGATTCCACATGGAGAAGTTCAAGCCCATGTAGACTCCTCTATCAAGTAACTGAAGGAAGGAGGATGTTACCTGAGGAGAAATAGTAGAAGCTACTGTGTATCGGTAGCTTGTGGGTTCACTGATGTATTTAGTGTACACATGACTAGATTTGTGCTATGCGGGGAACCAGCTGAGTAAAGCTATGGTTCAGCCTACCAAGCTATTTTGGAAGGCAGCTAAGTATTTTTTGAGATACCTCAAAGGCACATCTCAATATGGTTTATGGTACAGATAGTCAGAGGGAGTGAAGCTACATGGCTTCATAGATGTAGATTGGGTAGGGAGTCCATCAGATCGGAAGAGCACATCAAGAGGAATTTTCAACCTTGGTTTAGCTGCAGTTTCTTGGTACATCAGGAAACAGAGGTTAATTGCACTTAGCTCAGCAGAGGCTAAATTCATGGTTGCAAGTCAGGTAGCATGTGAGGCCATTTGGATGTGGAAATTTCTATTTGGTTTGTTTGATCAGAGGATGGATCCAAATGTGATCTATTGTGATAATGAGAGTTGTATCAAACTCTTTGAGAATCCAGTATTTCATGACAGGTACAAGCATATTGACATTTGGTATCATCATCTCAGAGACACTGTGACGAGGAGGATCATGTTGTTGCAGTATATTTCAACTGAGGAGAAAGATGCTACCATTTTGACTAAGGCATTGTCAAAGTGTAAATTCGAGTTCCAGAGAGACAGGATCGGGGTGGCAGATAATTCCTTTCTTGTTGAGAGGGAGTATTGAAAATAGCAACAAGAAATGCTAAAATTAACATTGCTAAAGATAAAATTTCAGGATATTCCAATTTTAATTTGTCCTTGAATTAAATTGAGAATTAAAATTCGAATTTAGTCTCACCGGTTGTTTGAAAAATAATTAATTAATTCACCTTGAGTTAATTAGTTGGAGAAATTCAAACATGAAGTCTTTGTGAAGTCATGCAATAATTATCCCTTTGATTAATGAAGTTATCCCTTAATTAAGGAGATAAGGATGAGTTGTATTTGAGTTGTAATTAGTTAGCTCAGTTAACTGAGTTAAGTCCAACTAGATTACTTCCAAATAGTTTGTGGAGCTGATTGTGAGTTCAGTCAGTTAATGCATGCATGCATGAAACTAGTGTACTCCAGATAACTGAATATTCTCTCATAAATAACTCATGCATGTCAATTTAGATAAAGACCCAGTTAGATTAAAGGCAGGGACAATGTACTAATAGTTGCTAGAATTTTCCTATAATAAAATCTCTTGCATGTAGAAGGAATTCATTCCTTGAGGATTACATAGTTTTACAGTGTGTTGGAGTAGTGTGTGAGATCAATGTCACACAAGGTTACAACTAGATCACCCAGGAAAAAAAACACAAGGAAATAGGAGGCTTGGAGGACAGAGGGATAGGCATATGTGTTGTCAATTCTGTCTATGAATAGCAGTGAGGGATTGTACTGAGAGCTGGATAGCTATGAGAGCTAAAGCTTTGTGTAATCCTATGATATTCCACTTGTATGATAATGTAGATAGCGAGGTTTTTAGCTAAGGATTTCCCCAAAGTATTCTTCTATGTTTCATGTGTGATTGATTCCTCTTCTCTGTTATATGTGTTATGTTTGATCTTGCTCAAATCGATTAAGCTTTCGCAAGTTTTATTGTAGAAGTAGATTAAGTATTTTACTTTAGTACATTGCATGGATTAATCTACAATGGGATTTCTATAAGAAGTGGAATTTTGACACATATATTTTTTAGTTCACATAGAAGTGCGTTCTCTTCTGGGGTAAGCTAGACTGGATGAGTTAATATTTCAAGAAAGGGTGGTGGATTCACTCTAGGCATACTTTCCTCTCTTTCCTCCTGATTCTCCCTGGGTGGAGATGGAGGTTGGTTGTCTAGGAGTACTCTCCCATACCTCAAGTTGATTTCCTGAATTTCCACAACATAAGAAGGGTAGGATTTCTTTCCACTATAGACCTGTTGTTCCTGTCTATTGTTTAGGTTCAAATTTGGTTGGGCATGCATCTGAGGTTGTTTAAGTGGAGTAGGGTGTAAAAGTTGTGGTTGAGTGGGAGGTGAAGGTAATAAAGCTAGAGCATTATTATATGGGGGAATCCACCCCTAGGGTGGTACATTCCACTAAGATTGTGGAGGATTATATGGTTGAAATGGCTGGTTGGTCGGCTGGGAATGGTATTGAGGTGCAAAAGACTAGGGGGAAGGTGTAGACCAGGAGGGATGGGTAGGGGGGCCCCAAGGGGGGATGGATGTGTTTTGGTTAGGGTTGTAATATGCATAGGATGACCCTTGCATGCCCTGCTAGTACCGTCGAATCCCACAAGGCCTCCTCTAATTTATGTAGCAGAGTTGTTCAATCACCCCTCCAGTTCCTTGATACACAAATTTTAGTCCATGTAGAGAAGGTCACTTATCTCTGGAGTGTTTTTCTTCACAGACTGAGCAGATTTCTATCAGGTTTAAAGGAAATTCATTTCTATAGTTCCTCCTTGTGCATCTAGGGTAGAAGATGGCTAATGCTCTCTCTACTTCCTCCTACTTCCTCTTGCTTCCTCTTGATTTTCACAGTTTCCATCTGTAGGGCAAGGATTTGCAGCATTTCACTCTTAAAATCTTCCAACATGTTTCCAATTTCATCTTTTATAAATGTGTTGGAAGAGGATGAGACGACCACTATTTGACTATCCCTACCCTTTTTCATAGCTTCTCTAGAATGGTTTTTAAAGATGATCTTGATATCTTCATAGGGTAGCTAGTAGATGTCCCCTCTTGATAGAAGGTTTAGGGTATCCAGAAGATCTTCTCTGACCCCCCTTATACAGACTAGCTTAAGTGACTCAGCATCAATTGTGGACCTGGCCGTTTTGTAGCTAAGATGGAATATTTCCTCATAATCCTCTAAGGACTCATCATGCTTAAGGTCATTCTAAAAAATTATTCTTTAGTGTCTTTGGACCTGCAGTAGCCCCTATACTTGCTGTTGAAATATTGTTACATCTGAGCCCAGGTGGTAATACTATCCCTAGGTAAACCCATGAATTACAGTAGAGTTGCATCCTTGAGAGTATATGGGAATAATTTCAACTTCTGATCATCATTGGCGTAATCATAAGTTCTGCATATGACATCAAATTCAAAAAATAAAGTATCTAGATCTTCTGAGGTCAAGCCATGGAAGTGAGGAAAAGCATAGGGGATTATGTTTTTCATCTTGGCATCTCCATTGGTTTCCTTGATGGGAAAATCACCCTAAATTCTTTCTCTATCTCCCCTTTCATTTCTATCTTCAACCATTATATCAGTTGGAATGGGTTCTTCTTCTCCTTCCACTATAGGTTCTTCAAAAATATTTGGTTGTTCGCCTAAGGGGTCCTCTAATTCACAACCACCGAAAAATAGGGAAGGTTGGTTGTTTGAAGTGGGGGGGGGAGGTATTTGGTGGAATTTTTCCTAAATTATTGTTATAGACATTTTTGGGCACTTCAACCCCAATCATAAATGTCCATAAACTGAGGGCTCCTAAGTCCCTAAAAGTGTTGCTTCACTGCCTAAAGGAACAAGGTCAGCTGATTACATCATCTCAAAGAAGTTCTCCACTGAAAACTACTCATAAATGGTCAAAACTAGACCCTACTGAAAGCTCAGTGCAGAGGGTGCGATGCATATCACCTTCCCAGTGTACAGGGTGCGATGCATACTGAATTGCTCCTCTGTAGAGTGTAATGTTTGGGAATGGACAAATGGCAGAGACAAAAATGCGAGGTGGAAGATCATGCAATCTTCCAGAAGCTTCCCCTCTGAAACTTGCCTCTCTGTTTTCGACCAGGGATGAGTAAGAGATCATCATTCTCTAAGTGGAAGCAGGAACTATCATAGAGAGGACACTAATCAAGATCCCAGAAGATGACTCACCTCTTTGTAATGATCTATATATGGATCCCTCATCACAAAGATCTAGAGGTTGGAATTTTGTATCTTATAGAGAAGTGTTATTGATTTTCTGGTGTACATTCGTAATGTTGGGTGATCTAAGCTTTGCTTGAGGTGAAGAAGGGATTCTTAGCTGGAGGATGATGCTGGGTCAAAACATATGGTTGTAATCCTCTTGCTACTTTTCATCTTAATAAAGTTATTCTAGTTTCCTTCCATATTCTTGTGTACTTGTTTATATATGCGTTTATATGGTTAACACACATCTGGTCCTGTATTATTTATGAATATAGATCTTTATTTCTTCGATAGTAGTATGTTGCTGTGATTCCACGGGTTCTTTTTGAAGCTGGGCAGACGAAGAAGCGGAGAAACTCTATCAATAAGGATAAGAAATCGAAACGAAAGTAGACTTTACTTGTTTGTTTCTAAGATAGCCACCCATCTTAGTGGGAATAGTAGCATCCGAGTGGACACTATTCCCGGTAACAAAATGGTGACTCCATTGGGGAGCGACTAGATTATTTGTTAGCCTATCTATCCTTGTTTCTTTTATAAACTTACAGATGGAGCTTAAATTCAAGCCATCTAGCCTTCGAACTGCATTTGTTATACAAATGCAAAGTAGATCAATGATGCTTCAGTCTATCTCTGGTTTTTTTTATGAATTAAACAATAGATCTGCAAGCAATCTAATTGCCCTAAGTGGTGGCTCTGGTAACTTCTTTAGATCACCCCTGTGTTTTACATACACTAAACATTACTTACTCGGCCTAAATCCCTGAACTGAATTGCAAACTGTGAGTGAAAACCTGTTTAAAGTCTCACACTGGTACCATCGCACCCTGCCTTCAAGGCAGTATGTATGCATCGCACTTCTTGAGTGCAGTAGGTGCGCTGCATACTGGTTTCACTGTGTAACAGGTGCGATGGTTAGGGAGTGTTACACAAAAATATCATCACCTTGATTATTTGCAGATGGTGTAGGCCTATCATCACCTATACCAGCTTCCTAAGCAAGTCTTAAACCTTAGCTCTTCAAAACAAGCTTGAGAAAAGAGAGAAAGACATCAAAAAAGCAATATAACTCTAGTTCCGCACTTTCTCTTACTTTTGCCTGCAGGCCCGCACCTTTTGTTCAAGGTATCTGCGTATTTATATGCTCTGTATGGGGAAGGTGCGTACCCCTGTAAAAGTCAAAAGGCGCAATCTTTATCTTAAAAAACTCATCTTGGGTTAATTCTAGAGTTTTCTAGAAGCATTTGTTACGTGGATTGTTCGCTCCAAGTGGTTCATGCATCCCATCATAGAAGGAACTAATCCCTTGTTGAGAGGAGCTATCCCTTTGAAGGAGGACTCTATCCCTTTGAAGGAGGAGCTGGTAACTGATCTCCATTGCACTATAAATTGAAGCATTGGGTCAGTGGCCAGAGAGGTTAGAAGCTGAACTTTTGAGGGTAAATGCTAGTGAAATCAAGACTTCCTATTTGAGCTTAAGAGGAGAGATCACATACCTTTTTGGCTTCATTAGGGAGTGAGTGAAGCTTGTCAAAGTAGAGGAGACTTCTTGTTGGACCCTGGGAGGAGCTTGTACAGCGTCAAGGCAAAGTTTGTAAGGTTCTTCTCCTTTTGAATTAATACAATCAAGCTCATTTTTCTCAACAAGTATCTCATGTTATTTGTTTCATGGACTCCTTGACTTTCATGTTAAATATGTTTTATAATATTGGATATTCAGGTGCTATTTAATCGTTTGCCTTGTTTATGCTTGCAGGTTTGTGACAAAGGAACTTACTTGGATCAAAGGAGCGAAGGCATCTCCGAACTTGCGTTGGACATGAGGTAGGCCCTTAAACACATTTGTTTGCCATTACTTATAAAGCACATTTAGAGAAAGATAGTGTCTGGTTGGTTTGTTTGTCATTAGGTCTTCATTAGATTCCAGGAAGGTCTGTCTTGTTCGCAAGATCGACTAATTTCACGTGACAAAATGGCGACTATACTGGGGACTTGATTGTTTTCCTCGTTTTTCTTTGACTTGAGAAACTTGCCTTTTTGTTTCTGTTTTTGGCTTGTTGTGTGTGCCTTTGGGTAGACTTAGTTTATTTAGCTTTGTTTTTTCTTTTTCATTACTTTAGTTGAAGTCTGCATCCTGCGCTTATATCACAGTGCGTACCTGTACGCACTTTGTTTTTGTGCACAGAGCGTACCCGCACCTGGGTGAGCTCTGCACCTGCGTACCCTGCTAAATTTTTGAAAATTTTGACTTTTTCTCTTTCAGTTAGTTTGATTTTGTTTCTCTAGTGGTTGTCCTCTGCCCATACCTGCATGTGACTGGTTGAAATATTTCCTTGGTTTAATTTCATTAGCATTAGGGTTTTAGGTGAAATTCCTAGAAGTTTTGCTTGTTGGGTTTGTTTTTCGATTTGGTTGTGTAGTGGCTCTGAGCTTAGAGGCTGTAGGGACTTCAGATCACCTTAGTGTCTACCAGTCTTCTTGAGAGTCTGACCATTTATGAAATCTCCCCTTGTTGAGAAATCCGCTTTGAGTTTTCTCTTTACAAAACTTCGAATAAGCTTGTGATTGAAAGTTTGGATTTTCATTTTAAAAAGGAATACAAAATTGGTTGTTCTTGACTTATTTGTGATTCTGAACAAATTAGTCCTTGGTTTGCTTGTGACCAAGTAAAACATCCTCAAAAAGACTTTTTGTGAGCTTTCTACTTCAAATAGGGTTTTGTTAGTTTGTAGATCTTAAGTTTGCTTTATTCAATAGTTTTCTCAAAGATTTGCTTTAGTTATAGTTTTAAATGTTTTTTAACAAAAAATGAAAGGTCTCTTTTCAAAAATCTTGTTCTTAGTAGCATTTGAGTTTTCGAATGAAAAGAGAAATTCTTGTGGAAATAATTAGTTGTCTCGTTTTTTAGCGCATTGAAACGAATACTCTTCTTTTGATTTGATCGTTAAAGAAAGATTTGTGTTTTTAAGTATTCGCGTCCTCCAACTCTTTCTTAGCTAGAACTTCATTGAAGAGAAAAGATTAGTTAGTCATCTTAAGTGCATTTTTGTAGTGATTTTGAGTCGAGTCTTTACACCATAAGTTTCATCTCCATCACCTTTTGACTTAATCAAAAACCACTAAAAATCACGCTTAAAATAAAATCAATCTAGCAATTTTTTGTTTCTAGGGCTCTGATACACCAATATAGCTTAGGCTAGTATCTTGGAGTAGGGAGTAATTAACTCTCCAAGATAGTAAAACAAACAAGTAGTTGTATCTTGCGGTAGGAGAGAAATCCAATTGTTGCATCTATGCTCTGGGAAAGCTCCTCTTAAAGGAGAAGCACGAGATCGTGTTCGAACCAGTGTGGGAATCAAGCCTTCCTCATTGGGAATGACGCCAGATATTCACGTTTACAAACAGTAAACCTCGGATTAACCATTGTCGAGGAGCCTGGGGTCACTTGTTGGTAAACCTCGGATTATATCGAGGAGCCTTCAAGGGGATTGAGCTTGCTACTCTGCCCTTGCGTGCGTATCGGATCGTAGA
>APFE030698363.1:42024-101260 GCA_000404065.3 Pinus taeda | reverse complement strand
GCTGAAACCAGTCATAGATCTAGAAGAATTTTGAAACCTGAAATGATGGGCATGCATGTGGACTCAGATGGGGCACTAGTTGATGAAAGAGAAGAATATGGAACATCTTTGTCAGCATCCAGTCACTCATCTGAAGATGTGAATTCTGATGGTGAGCAAGAAAATATGAGTGATTTTGAATAATTGTTTAAGACAGTTTATCTAACTGATGGATGCATAGTATCTTGAAATAAAATTTTTGATTTCCATATGGTGTTAAATGAGAAGTTATGAGTCATTTTTATGTTGTTGGATCATTTTACTAGCATTTTTTTAAAATTTTGAAGATTGACCCTAAAAAAAAAAATCATCATTCCAATATAATCACTTTTTCATTTTCAAGTTGTATTTTGCATGAAAATTTCGTTTTCACTACCATTTTTAAAACATGTTCAAAATTGTCCCTAAAAAAAAACCATCATTCCAGTATACACACTTTTCGTTTTTAGCACTGTTTTTGATGTTTTTTTGGCGTTTTTTGGCCAGAGTTCCCATTTTGAGTTTATAGTTCTCGTTTCAAAATTTACATTGTAAAAAATAAGAAACCTATACCCGAAAGACCTTTGGGTAGTAGGAGGAGACTTTAATATGATTACCTCTCTAGCAGAGAAGAAGGGAGGAATGAGAAGAATGGATGTGGACATGGAAGCCTTTGGAGATATCATTTCAGAATTGCACTTAGTGGACCTTCCAGCAACCAACGAAATACACAACTGGAATAAAAGATGAGGAGGGATCCATCAAATTGTTTCATGACTGGATATATTACTAATCTTGAAACAAGTCATAAGTAGATATATATTCATGGAAGCCTCAATCCTCCTAGGTATGGGATCAGACCATTGGCCGATAAGATTGGAAGTGGATCTGAAGGCAAGCCCTAAGAATTGACCTTTCCAATTTGAAGCCTTTTGGTTAAGAGATCCGGGCCTCCTCAAAATAATAGAGGAATGGTGGATAAAAAGTGAACAACAAGGGAGGAATTGCATGCATACTTTCTAACTAAAACTCAAGGATCTAAAGAAGAAACTCAGGAAATGGAATAAATAAGAATTTAGACATATTATGAATGAACAAAACCAAATCAATAAGCACATGATGGAGGTGCATCAAAAAATCATACAGGAAGGGAGATCTGAAGAGCTTGTCAAAGAAGAAGGACAATTAATAAACCAATTAGAGGAAAGAAGAAAATAGGAAGAGATCCTGTGGAAACAGGAATCGAGGGTGAACTGGTTACGGGAAGGTGAACAAAACACTCGATTTTTTCATAAGGCCATGGTCTCACATAGAAAACACAACATAATTTACTCCTGAAAGACAAGGAGGGGAATCGCAAAGTCCAACATGAAGAAATGGAGGAAATCCTAGTAAACCACTTCAGAGATCTTTTCTCAGAACCAAAAGAAAATAGAATGGAAGCAATACAAAGAATCTCATAGCATATCCCCCACCTTGTAACTCAGGACCAGAACCTAGCCCTAATGAGAGCTGCTACACTAGAAGAGGTTGACGATATTGTCAATGGCATGTAGAAAAACAAGGCCCCAGGCCCGGATGGGTTCACAATGGAATTCTACCAAGCCACCTATAAATTCATGGAATGAGAAATTCTAGAGGTTGTAGAGGAATCCCACTGCAATCAAAAGGTATGCCTCAACTTGAACTCCACTTTTATTCTTCTTATTCCTAAAACGTCAAAATTTTAAGCTCTGCAAGGATTTCACCCTATTGCCTTATGTAACGTTATTTATAAAATCATTTCCACTTTCATCGTAAAATGGCTAAAACTGCTCTTGCAGAATATCATCTCTCTGGAGCATACGATATTTGTAGAGGGAAGGAAAATCCTGGATGGGCTCGTAACCTCTCAAGAAGTAGTTCACTCTCTTAAGGCAAAAAAGCTCACAGGTATGTTTTTTAAGCTAGACCTTTCCGAGGCATATGATCGGTTAAGTTGGGAGTATCTGAGTACTATCCTCAAAGCCTATGGTTTCACCCAAAGATGGATAAATTGGATCCTTGCCATGATCTTCTCCCCTGTCATTTCAATTCTATTGAATGGGACTTCTACCCCCACATTTAATGCAACCTAGGGCCTAAGACAGGGAGATCCATTATCTCATTTTCTATTTATTATTGCGGCAAGAGGATTGGGACGATTTATCAAAAATGAATTTAGAGAATCTCGGATTAGGGGCCTGAGGGTTTGGGGTAATGATTTAGCCATCACCCGCCAAAAATTCGTGGACTATATCATGCTCTTCTGTCAGGTCTCCCTTAGGGAAGCTCGAAGAATAAAAGAGATTCTCAATACCTTTATGGAGGCATCTGGGACTAAGATAAATAATGAAAAATCTTGTATCTTCTTCTTTAACACTCAGGGGAATGTCAAGACCTATCTTGCCAGGATCTTGGGGTTTAGTACTAGAAACCTCTTGCCTAAATACCTTGGTATGCCCCTATCAGACAACTCCCTAAAATTATCATGCTGGCATCAGATCTTTCAAAAGTTGTAGGGAATACTAAGTTGTTGGGATTTTATATTCCTCAACTTGGCAGGTAGGACTGTCGTTTTTAAAGCAGTCTTGCAATCGATACCCATCTATTAACTTTCAGGTATGGCAACCCTAAAGGGTTGTGCTCCAAAACGGTGGACATTTTCAAAAAATTTCTATGGGGAGGGGTGCTACAGGTCAAAAAATGGGCATTGATATCCTGGTAGGGCTGGTGAAAAGAAAAATGGAAGGAGGACTAGGCCTCATAGAACCTTATACATTAAATCAAGTAATGGGCGCAAAACTATGGTGGAGATGGATCAGAGGGGAAAGAGACCTATGGAAGAAAATATGGACCATAAAATATAATATGCCTGAGAGAACTGAGGATATTCTGCGATATAGAGACCCCCCCAAAGGATCGGCAGTGTCGAACTTGGCAACCCAAAACATGAACCTCATAAACCAGCATGCGTTTTAGGAAATCCGTAATGGAAAAATCACAATATTTTTATGGGACTCTTGGAAACAAAGAGAAAGAATGATAGAAAAGAAAGAACTCATGGACATATATCAAATTACCATAGACAAGAATATACACTAGGTAGAGAAATTCTGGAAAGAGGACCAAGGAACCAAAAATTGGAGGAGATGGAAAAATAAGGAAGATTGATGGTAGGCTATAGAGACTAACCAATGGAAGAGCTTGAAAAAGAGCTGAGATTGAGACAATTAATGATCCAAAATGATCCTGATATCCTGAGATGGGGGCACACCACAAAAGGAACCTTTACCATAAAAGAATCATATGACCTCCAAGCAAGACAAGTCTAAGATGGGCAAGACATCATATGGAAAAAAATATGGAAGGGAGGATGGTGGCCTAAGGTATCTCAATTACTTTGGATGGTCTGCAAAGGGTAGATCCTAACCTGGGATCAACTATAGAAAAGGGGCTTCCAGGGGCCGTCCTTCTATAGGCTCTGTCCTCAGAAGATAGAAGATATCGAGCATATGCTTAACACATGCCCGTTTGCTGAACATAAATGGAGGCAAGTGCAAGGTGTTTTTGAAAGGATGGATCATGATCACCACAACATTAAGGAAACAATTATCCTTTAGTGAAGCTGTAGAAATTCCCATTGTAGATCACTTGATAATGCAATATACTAAACCAAAATACTTGATCTACATCTACAAACAACTATGCGGAAGCTTAATCCAATATGAGCAAGATCAATAGAACACATATAACAGGTAAGGAGAAATCAATCACACATAACACAGAAGAAATAACCTGGGGAAAGCCTCAACCTAAAACCCCAACTCTGTATTATCATACAAGTGGAACTATAGTCTGTATTACAAAAAGAATTAGATCACAAGCTATCCCGCTCTCTCTACAATCCCTCTACTACTCATAGACAGTTAAAGTCTTCTCACAAACCTTGTCCTCTGCCCGCCAAGCATCCTATTTCCTTGCAAGGTTTTTCCTGGGGTCTAGTGCTTCCACAAGTGTGAATTCCCACCTCACACTACTCACTTGGCTCAGAAATCATTGCACAAACTTGAAGGAGATAAATCCTTCTCCATGGATGAGTTTCCTTTATAGGAAAAATCCATCCAACTGATAGTACAATGTCCCTCCTCTGATCTCAACTGGGTCTCTGTATGAACTGGCATGCATGAGTTATTTATGAGAGAATATTTAGTTATCTGGAGAGTAGCAGTTACATGCATGCAAGCATTAACTAACTGAACTCACATTAATTCAACAAACTGTTAGAACTAATCTAACTGACTTGACTCAGTTAACTGAGCCAACTAATTACAACTCAATATTACAAATCATCCTTATCTCTTTAACTGATGGATAAATTCCTCAGTCAATGGAGAAACTATTGCATGTCCTCACATAGACTTCATGTTTGATTTTCCACAACTAATTAGCTCATGGTGAATTAATTAATTATTTTACAAATAGCTGCTAAGATCAAATTCAAATTTTACTTCTCAATTTTAGTCCAGGGACTAACTAAAATTGGAATCTATCACGAATTGCTATTTATAGCAATGCTATTTTTAGCACTTCCATTTTTCATTCCTTGTTTCTATGTCCAACACTGGTACCCGAACTGCTATTTTTAGCACTTCTATTTTTAGCATTTCTTGTTGCTATTTTCAACACTCCCTCTCAACAAGAAAGGCATTCAAATTGAACCTGATCTTGTACCTTTGGAATGTTCTGCATGCAACACTTCTCCCAAGTGTTATTGCTCCAGCAACTCTAGAAACAAAAAAACTCCCAACTGACCTCTCTATTGTGCTGAAACATCCTTTGATGCTGAAGCTCCATCTACCACTGACAAGTGCTCCCTCTTTGACCTCTAATCTGCTGCAACAATCCATGCATCTCGCACCGTTGCACACCTCTCTGTGCCATCCTGCATTGGTGCAACAGTCCTGTGCCTCTCGCATTGTTACAGCATACTAGCTCTGTAATGTCTTGGGATTCCTGCACTGTAGCTTTCTCTGTCGCTCCATCCGCATCTATCTCTACCCACTCAACCAGTCCTACTACTACTCATTGGGGCTCCTGTAGCAAGGTCTAATCAAAGAGGTTGGGTACCTCAATGATCCTGCCCCTATTCTAGCCTTCTTGGGACTGTCACTCTACATCGCCCCACCTCCTACCTGGAGGTATGGATGCATGTGATTCCTCTGCTTACCTGGCTCGAAGTTTCCCCCTATTAGAGGTCTCTGTATGAGTGGATGCCTCCACTTTATCTCCTCTCGGCTTCCCAAGTTGTGGCTGCTCCACAACCTCCTGAAGCTTCTTCACCAATCGTGGCTCCTCCACAATCATCTCAGACTTCTTCTAGCACTGCATGTTGAGAGGTAATGTACTCTTCTTCTCAACCGCCAAGTCTCCATCAGTTTCCTTGCTCCTCAAGGCTTTGGATGCATCTTGAACCTCAAGAGCATACAGGTTTTTGACCTGTGAACCAATCTGCTTCACCTGTCTAGTGGTGATGTGTTGAAGGAAAACCTTTCCCTTACTAAATACTACATCATAGCCTCTATCTTCTAACATTGCGATCGACACCAAATTTCTCTTCAGTCCTAGTACATACTTGACATCGGTCAAGGTAATGCGAGCTCCATGCTCCCTCTGAAAAACAACCATGCCTTCACCTGAGACACTATAATTTTCATCATTACCCATTGCTATGAGTATCTGAAGATCTTTCTCCTCCAAATTACTGAACAACCCTTGTCGTCGGTCATGTGGAAAGAAGCTCCACTGTCAAGAAACCAACCACATCCCACCATGGATGAAACCATGCATACGAATAGGGTCAAATCCAACTCAAATTGTGAGGCAAGTGCCTCACCTTCTGATCCTTCCACAAATCCCTTCTTGGATTTCCTTAGTGAACAATTTGTAGCAAAATGGCCCACCTCATGATAATGAAAGCATCACACTTTCGATCTGTCAAACTTCTTCCCACCATGGGAAGGACTAGATTCAAAATCAGAATCCTTCTCCTTCCCCTTCTTTGCCTTACTTGCTAAGTCATAGTTTTCTTCATCGTCCATGGATGAAGAACCATCTCTGGTGCTTCTCCTTATCTCCTCCTGCATCAGATCTGACCAAAGTCATTCCCAATTTGGAAGTTTCTCTCTTTCATTAATCGAGTCTTGGTAGCTATGCTAGCTCTTAGGAAGACCGAGGAGAGCAAGATTCACCATGTCATCATCAATTTTCATGATCCCTACACTTCCAAGCTCATCCTTGCACGTGGTGAGCTTGTTCAAATACGTAGAGATCATGTTTCCCTTTTAACACTTGATCTTCTGAATCTTGTCTTTCAGTGGCAGCTTCCTCTGATCATTGCTATTATGATATAGATCTTTCAATGTTTTCCACATCAAAAACGGTGTCTCCTTCCCATGGAGACTCGAGACTATGTGGTCTCGAACTCCCTCTAGAAGAATCCTCCTTGCTCTAGCCACACATTTCCTCCATTCTACCAATTCAGTAGCATCAATCGGCTTGGGGAATTCTTGATAAATGAATTCCTTTAGATTGTTATCCTCCAATACTGCTTCCATGCGATCCTTCTAGGCTATATAATTTGAATCGCCATCAAGGGCATATTCAAGTCTTAAACCATTGAACACCATAGGTGAAATAGAGATGTGATAAGAACTTGATTTCTATATTTAGAAATCACAAACTTCAAACTTCTCCCTTCTTGTATATTGTTCTCTCCTTGATCACCTTTGCTCCGATACCATGTAGAAATTCCCACTGTAGATCACCTGATAATGCAATATACTAAAGCAAAATACTTGATCTACTTCTACAAACAATTATGCGGAAGCTTAATCGAATATGAGCAAGATAAATAGATCACATATAACTGATAAGGAGAAATCAATCACACTTAACACAGAAGAAATAACCTAGGAAAATCCTCAGCCTAAAACCCCAACTCCGTATTATCATACAAGTGGAAATATAGTCCGGATTGCAAAAATAATCATCTCACATGCTATCCTTCTCTCTCTGCAATCCCTTTGCTACTCATAGACAGTTAAAGGCTTCTCACAAACCTTCTTCTCTACCCTCCAAGCCTCCTGTTTCCTTGCGCAGTTTTTCCTGGGGTCCAGTGCTTCCACAAGTGTGAATTCCCACCTCACACTGCTCACTTAGCTCAGAAATTACTGCACAAACTTAAAGGAGATAAATCCTTCTCCATGGATGAGTTTCCTTTATAGGAAAAATCCATCCAACTGATAGTACACTATCCCTCCTCTGGTCTCAACTCGGTCTCTGTCTAAACTAACATGCATGAGTTATTTATGAGAGAATATTCAGTTATCTGGAGAGTAGCAGTTACATGCATGCAAGCATTAACTAACTGAACTCACATTAATTCAACAAACTGTTAGAACTAATCTAATTGGACTTGACTCAGTTAACTGAGCCAACTAATTACAACTCAATATTACAACTCATCCTTATCTCTTTAACTGATGGATAAATTCCTCAATCAATGGAGAAACTGTTGCATGTCTTCACATAGACTTCATGTTTGATTTTCCACAACTAATTAACTCACGGTGAATTAATTAATTATTTTACAAATAGCTGCTCAGATCAAATTTGAATTTTACTTCTCAATTTTAGTCCAGGGACTCACTAAAATTGGAATCTATCCCGAACTGCTATTTATAGCACTTCCATTTTTCATTCCTTGTTGCTATGTCCAACACTGGTACCTAAACTTCTATTTATAGCAATATTATTTTTAGCACTTCTACTTTTAGCATTTCTTGTTGCTATTTTCAATAGAAGCAACATATTCTCAAGCCCGGTAGTAAACCGAGCATGGGGACTAGTCTTAGGATTGAATTTATGGGCCATATGGAAAGAGAGGAATTGCAGAGTCTTTAAAAATAAAGCCCCATCTCAAGAACAGGCGTGGGAAGGAATAGTTCATAACATCAAGGAAACAATCTTAACAGAATAGTGGCAACAAGAAGATTGGAAAGTCCCCCCCCCCAAGAAGCTCGAATTTTATAAAAACTAAATCTATCACCGAAAATGATTGCTCCGACTGCTTGGAAAAAAACAGGATAGGTTTGATATCCCCGGCTCACTTTACTATCCTAGGAGAAGGATATAAAAAACTCAATTTTGACAAGGTGTCAAAAGGGAATCCAGTAGTGGTAGGTCTATGTGGCCTCTTTCGAGACACCCAAGCCAACACTTGGCTAATATATGCCGACTCTTGCGGGATAGAAAACAACAATGAGGCAGAGTTTGATGTAGCAAGACAAGGACTTTTGATAGCTGTTAGAATGGGGTATTGAAACATAGTGGTGGAAGGAGACTAAAGTCTGGTCATAAACACTTTGTAAAAACTGAACAATGGAACCAAATGGGACAAGCTCGGTGAAAGTTGGAGGATAACTCACCTAATCTAAGAGATAGGGGAATTAATTAAGAAGTTTGATTATATTATGGTTTGGCATGTTAGACGAGAAGGGAATAAAGGGGAAAATTTTCTTGCTAACTAGGGATGCAATCTCCAAAATTCCATCACGGAAAATTATGGTCGGTCCAACCATGGGATGAGAGATTCAAAACCCTGGTGGAAATAATGGTTCAAGATCATAGGTAAAGGCAGGAAAATGACCTTCCAGAAACACAAGACCCCTATCAGGGTGCGTGTTGGTGGTTGGAAATGCCTACGGGAAGTAATGAGGTGTACATATGATTTACGTACCACCACCCCCCGCATGGTCAAAGCGATGGGTTTGGTGGCCCTTGGCATGAGTGCATGCAAGGGTGGTGGGAAAGGTCGCAGAGATGGGAGTGGAGAGGAAATTTTTATAGAAGAAAATGATAGGCAGGTGGGTAAGAATGGTGAGTTTTCTTACAGAGTAAGGATCTGGAGCAGAGGAAAGGGAAGGTGTCGATACTCGCAGCATCAAAATTGGAGATGACTTATAATCGGTAACGGGTATGTTTCTTGGATCTTCGCCTCCTTTGTAATAATGACTTGGTCTGGTTTCTGCTAGGAGAGAGGGGGCTAATTCGGAAGGGTAATTGGGGGAAATGCTATGGGAAATGGAGGATGTGTCTGGCTGTAATGGTTTGGCTATGCGTCTATGTATTGAGTTTGTCGGGTATCGAACCTACCTTTGGCTATTTTGACCTTGCATTATCTAGAAATGGGAACTTGGGTGCATCACACCGAGGGCTAAGTAGGGTTGGTCGATGGGGTTTGGCAGGCAGAGGCACTAAGTTAGAGGATGAGGGAAGCAATGGTTAGTTAATATGTCGTATAGGATCTTGGTCCTGCTGCCGAAACCACTGTAACTGCTGGGGCACTATGAGAAATTCTCGCGTTAAGAGCATTGTTAGGGCCCTTGAGGGTGGTGCCAGGTACGAAAATGATAGGGTATTACTATAGCTTACTAAGAAGAGGGGAAAGGTGCTGCAATTCATGGAAGGAAACCTATCAGTCTAAGGCTAGGCTAACTTGTGTGGCCTTGGCCAGGGATTGCCAACCTTACAACGTATGAGAGACACTAGGGATGCAGGGGTGAGATGATAGAAGGGACTTGGAGACTGGCCCTTCCTAAGGAATGACACTCTGCCCATCTCGGCTCCTGTATTGATAGTAAATGGAAAAACGAAATGAATGGGGAGGATGAAGGCATCGACAATTCAATTCAGGGAAGCAACCAATGCCATAGTATGTCAAATTTCTCTTGGTTAACAAATATTTGCTGTGAATAGGTTTTAGGCATTGCTGACATGGCTCGGCTAGCAAGAGGTCATGGACGTGGAAGACGGGGCCGAGAGCCAAGAAAGGATAAGGACTCGAGCACGTCAGAGCCCCACAGAGGGAGGAAATTGGTAGCGCATCTCATCAGTGAAGCTGCTGAGGCATATCGTGAGGGCACAGATGAAGGCATTTAGAATCTGTTAGAGGAATGGGAAGAGGAAATAAAGCATGGCAGTGAGATGGAGGAGTATATGGAAAATTGGAGGACACTCGTCCTGGATCTTGGGAACACCAGAGGTAGGATAACAAAATTTAAGCATACATTGTACCTTTACTGGCTAATGAAAAGGTTGTTGGGTAAGGCCATGGAACAAATCTCTATGGGTATGGTGGTTTCTCTCCAAGGGATGCCGAGCTACAAAGAAGATCTATAGAAAATTGAGTTCCAACTCCATAAGTAGGATATTAGGCTGGACAGAATTGAAAGAAACATTCCATGCATCCTGGAACTGTGGGAGATGTCTGGAGCAACTCTTAAGGACCCTACACCAGTGGAACCAACCTCGGAGGAGTAGAGGGATAATCAATTTCTCATGTTTACTTTTGTTATATATGTAGTTAGCATTTACTTTTCGTCATGAAAGTATATGTATAGATAGAAATATAGAGTCTGGTCATGATACAGAGACATATATAGCTTGGCTAGAGAGATGGAAACTTTATTTTTTTTGGATGGTTTAAAATGAGGATAGGTGGCTAACAGACTTGGTTTCCCATTGGGCAAGTTGAGGCCACCTAGCCAATCTATGTGGTGTAAATTTTCCTATTATGGATAGAAAATGAAAGGTCCTACTAATCTTAACAAAAAAAAAAGTTTCAATCATTAAATTTACAACAACAACCTAGCCTCAAATTGTTGCTTGGATGACATCTTTTTTATGCTTAGCAAAAACAACTAGGGTTTAGCCTTAGCCATTTCCAGAGGTACATTTGAGCTTGATCAAGGTGATTTTTTCTTGTTTTTTAGAACCCTCATTAACCATGGAATGGTTTTCTTCTAATACTATTGGTGTTTAGAGCCTTCAGAAAACTCAAATTGGACGCCTTTGGAGGTTCACTAATATGTTCCTCCTTTGGCTTTGTTTTACAATAAATGTAGTTATTATTTTAGGGATTTGAACAACAAAGATGTTGATGCAAGTGCATAGATGAGCACAAAGTTCAATGAAGACTAGACCAAAAGCTAGCTAATGTGATGGGATGGTAACATGGTAATGTTGGGAGAAATTTTAAATGTTTTGTAGATATTTACATTAAGAAGTAAGCTTGTTTTTAGAACAAGTTTGAGGAAACATTTCCTAGTGTAAACATAGTTTCAATATCCCTAATTTTGTGAGTAGGGGAAATAAATCATCTCTTGTGACTCTTGGTTGTACCATGTTAGCTTTCTTTTTAAAGGAAAGATTGTTCGAGAAGAAGGTGGAGCAAGTATAGAAGAGGAAGGGAAGAGAAGATCCCGAGAGAGGAGAAGAGAGAGGGATAGAAGATAGGAAAGCATTCGTTTGTGCAACTACAATCCTAAGATTGTAAATCACTGCACTTTCTATCTGTGTCAACTAGAAAGTGGTTTTCTATGTGAATGACAAAGTGTCATCACCAAAAAATTGATCATCTAGCCTAATTTCCTAGATGGATCGAAGTACACCATGGAAAGCCAATTTTACCATAGTAAAATTGCTTTCACTGTGAGAAATTACTTAATATACCACCTTTGTTAAATAATTTATAGTTAAACCCATGAAGAATAATTAAAGTAATCACTATTTATTTGTTTTTCTTCTAGGAATAATTATTTAAACCATTGTTTTATTATTATTCCTTGTCAAATTTGACCCAATCATGAAAAATAAATAGATAAATCATTATTTATGTTATTTTTCTCCGAGAATAATTAATTAATCACTAATTAATTATTATTCTTTGTTAAATTTGACTAAATCTCTTAGGAATAAATAAATAAATCCTTATTTGTTTAATATCCCTTAACTAATTCCTTGAGATGATAAATAGATCATTTATTTATTTATTATCTCTAAATAAAAGTTTAAATACTTTTTCCCTCCTAAACAAATATAATAAAATATTCCATGTGGTTATTCCAAGAATGGAATCAATAATATTTTTTTATTACTTAGTATTCGAGGATAACTCAATATTTTGTTATAAATAGAAGGGTTTTTCATTCATGATTCACTTTTGATTATTTTCATTGTTGCACTCACTGTTGTAACTCTGATTGTTTTCATTGTCACACACCATATTTTTGCTAGGTGTACACATTATAAAGGAGAGATACTCTACAAAAGCTAAAGAAGTTTGAGGATAGCCAAGAACCCATCCCATAGAAGGGACTAGTAACATTTATTTATTCCCTTCACAAGTGTTATAATAAAATTATTCTTTACATATCTGGCTTCCATTGGATGATTGGAGTTATTACTCTTTCTTTTTGCTATTTAACTATGATTGTGGCATAGATCCAGACTTTGGCAGGTTTTGTTTCTATCAGTTGCTGCAGATCTACAATGTTTAACAACCATTTATATTGTTGAGATTGTTTGTCATCCACAATCTTAAGTGGGTTCTTTTCATACATCTTTGAGAAGAAAACACTACAACACAAAGGGGACTGTAAGTTCTTATTGTGTGAATGAATCAAAATTCGGTGTTTGAACCAAATTGTTGTCTTATTATAAACTATGTTTAATTGTGGTTTGATTCATGTGTATTTTTTATCTTTGAATTTTTTATCTTATTCCATCAAGTTATATTAATGATCTATGCATTGAAGCCTCCATTGTCGTGTTGTGTACCTTTGTGTCTTGACTCTTGTTGTGACAGCTTAAAGCTCAAAAAAGAAATTATATTTGAATTTTGGAGAATAGTGAGTGTGTGGGTTTTGTGATGTGAAATCCATTAACAAAAATAGAGCACTTTGTTTTTGGTTTTTTTCTAATGCAATCCAAATCCCTTTGCATTTGGTTGCTATGATTGTCAAGTTCTAGTTAGCCTTGGAGGAGAGGTAAATTAAGTCATTGATACTGTTAAGGAGTGACTAAAGGAAATGCAGAATCATTTTGGAGAAAGGCTAAGTCATTTCACCTTCCAGGAATTTGAAAAGATAGTTTTTGGAGCGCTACGAAATCATTTCGTAGCGCCTACATGATTTTGTAACTACAAAATCATTTTGAAGTGCCTACAATAGAAATTTTTCAGGGCTGCATGTTGGGTTTTTAGTGCCCATGGAATTTTCCATTACACATTTTGGATGAGTTGAATCCCAGATGAGGTGAGAACAAAGTTTGGAAGGTGAGAGAAGAATCTCTCATAGAAAATCCACATTCTTATTTTGACTACATATTTTAAATGATTTACTGAAATTTCAGAATTGGCTGAAAACATATTTGTGTTTGTCAAGTATCCTAGGTTATTGGTAGCTAGGGTAACCCGATTTGTCATCAAATGTCATTTCTTATTCTTGTTTGGTGCAAGAAGCCCTAGCTTTATCCATTCCAATGCAAAAGGATGATATTGATTATGCGACTCTTCTTAGTGCCAATGCTTTAATATGTTGGTTTAATGGTTTTTTTTGCCACATTTAGTTGATCTTCATGATTAGATCTCAATCTATTGGAAGCCAAAAATGAAAGATCAATCTTTGTTCGCCCTTGTGTAAAAGGCTATTTTATTGTTTATTTTTATCCCTTGGAATATATGGATTTGATATTAAATTCAAGACCTTGGTTTTGGGGCAATTTTAATTTATGCATGAAGCCATGGATTCCTTCCTTTGATCCTTTAATCTCAACTCTCATTTTGGCTAGAATCGCAAATTATCCCTTGCATTTTTGGCTACACTCTCTCTTTGAGCCATTGGTAAAGATTTAGGAATATCATGTTACATAAGACCTAAATAAAGAATTACAACAAATGTACAAATTAACAAATACATGTGGAAATGAATTTCAACAAAGGTTTATTACAAAAATAGTTTTAATAAGTAAAAACTACTCATGAACCAAAAAAACTAGATTATGAAAAACTCTATTTACATCGTAGATCATATTTTCAAATAGGACACCTTGTAGCATAATTCCCTAACGATTAAAGGAAGGATAGAAAGTACCAAAAGAAATCCACCTGGTGGAATGGCTATAAGGAAGAAAATCAAAATTATTATGAAGAACGATTCACCTTATTCAAATGATTTTGAGTGTCCAAAGAGGTTTCCTTGAAAACCAATGGAACATCACGAGAAAAAAGATTCGTTGACATATCATTTGATAACTAATAAGGTTCATTTATTTTGGATCATCCCTTGGATGTGGAAATAGAGTAATTTAGAGATATAATATTGGATTCAAAGAAAACTAGAGATACTCCAAAAGAAAACCTTCCATCTCAATAAGGCTTGACACAACATAGATCAACAATTTGTTTTAGATCTCAATCGATATGTACTTAAAGAAAGTTTGGAAGATTAGGTTGAAGAAGATGAGACACAAGAACAATTATATCCCTAAATTAAGACTTATTAAGAAATGAAAGAATTGTGAGGACCTCATCAAAGACAAAGGAAGCATGGGAAATGATAGTAAGAAGAAAATATCTAGTCATGTAGCACAACCAATTGTGACATGAATTCAAGCATGTTATTTAGTTTAACAATGTAGTATTTTTCTGTTTCATTATGTCAATAGTTTGTCATAATTTACTCATGTAAGAGATATCAAGAGAAAGACTTTGTGAACCTATGTAATTTATGTACATATCAAAAAAGGGGATGATAATTTTGTATTAAACCTAAAGATTTTTTTTTATTTAACCTTGCTATGAGCCTTAGCTATAAATTTTGTTAATATAAACATCTCTTAGTTACAATTAAAAAATAAAATAAAATTAATCACTAATTCTCATGTTCATGTTTTTAATATATTTTAAAAATTATGTTAAGCCTCTCTAGCACAACTGGTTGAGGATGGGCCTCATCAGCAAGGTGACCCAGGATCAAACCTCACCAAGGGTGGTTGTGCCTCATGCTAGGGCCAAGAGACATGCTAAAAAGTCTAATCAGCAAAGGGCCAGTGTGGCCTAGGCCGAGTGCGATCCTTGAGTGGCTTTGATGGCTTAGATGCCCTTTGGGTCACGACTCCTCAAGCCACAGGTCAAGCCTGGAGGATCACATACAATAATATATAATATATATATATATATATATATAATATATAATAATATATATATATATATATATATATATATATATATATATATATATATATAATATATATATATAATATATATATATAGATATATATAATAATATATATATATATATTATTTAAGTAAATAACTTATTCTCATATCAATTTTGTTTATCTCGGGCTTTTGGGAGGAATGGTTGGGATCCTCCCCACCTAGGTTCAATTTTGGCAAGTGACAGGACAAGCTTTGATGTAACAACTTCTAACCTTGTTATTGAGAATGAATATTCCCTCGAGGACAAAAACATGTATATTCATCATATGGAATTTAAAGGAATTTTCCATTTGAAAAATATGAGTCAATAACTTATTCTCATGATCAAACCTTCATGTTGACATCAATACTTTTCATTCACAATCAATATAATTTTCATTAAAATTTTTGCGATGAATCACATCAAAATAAGTCATTTCTCCACAATGACTCAAAATCACACACACACACACACACACACACACACACACATATATATAATGAGAGAGAAGATATTCAGATTTTAAAAAGAAGGATGATACTTTTATATGGAAGAAAAAATGCTTTCAATTGTAATCAAGTGCATTATTTGGTTTTTATGCATGGGATTAAGGTTAAATGTTACTAAAACACATATTAACTTACTAAAAGAAATCTCAAGAATGAAAACAAGGGAAATTATCTTTCTTGTTGATGTAGATGTTAATAGAACACATATTCACCCTATTACCACAAAATCTAGTAGACCTTGGAGAGGGACACCCTACAAGACAAGAGCTAGACGAAGTGCTAACAATGGGGTAGAGGATCAATTCTAGCTCAGCCAAAAACTTATGCTCTTTATGGAATTTCATTGATAGGAGGAGTTTCGGTAGGAGGGAGATCACTTAGAATGGATATGCTAAGTATGAGGAAAAAAGTGATCAATCTAGAGCTCATTCAAAAGAGAGGCTCAGTAAAGGTACACGGCTTCAACGAAGAAAATATCTCTCTAAGAAAAGCCCAAGAAAAGATAGCTCGAGATGTGTGGTTTTGAGATTTTTCAATGGTAATAGGTACTCACAAGGTCAAGGCCCAAGAGAAAAGGCTTCTTGAGATATACTTCAACAAGGACTAAGCTCATACAACCTTTAAGAAAGTTCTTAAATTGAGGAGAAAATAAAGTAGGGTTTCCTTCTTAAAGCAACACCTAGGGAAAGAAATTTGAATGGATTCCCACAAATTTTTAGGTTAGGTGGCCTAGATCTATCTCTTGATTAGGCTCTCAAAAATCCTCCTCCGTAATTTTTTTCCCTAAGCCTTAAATTTTCGCCTGAGCCTTAAAAGGACTAAATTTGAGAGGAGAAAAATATGGATAAATTTTAAGGTTGATCACCAAATACTTGGAATAGTACCTTTTACTTTTGGAATTTGGAGTAAAGGGTGCTCTGGATAAGCTAAATGTTTTTCTATGGAGGCCAAATGCCATAGGTGTCAAAATTCCAACATTTACCCACTCAATGATAAATGGAGTTTTATGGAGAGTTATAAGAATTCCTAAACTTGGAATATTCATTACATGTTATATAATGAATAAAATATTAAATTATCAGCTAGATACCCTTTAAACTTAATTTTAAACACATTAGGATATAAATTATCATAATCTAGAAGTAATAATTCCATACATTAGAAAATTTTAAAATGAGAATATTCAACAATAGGCACTTATAAGATAACATATAGTATATCCCTCCATTCATTAAAGAAATAAATCCAAAGATAATCCAAAATAGCTTCCATACATCAAAATGCATTCAAGGAATCTCTAATAGCCAAGAAGGAACAACTACGAGTTTCTCTCAAGTGGTCGAATTATCCAAGTGATGATGATGAAAGAATGAAATGATCTCTCTCCAATATATACATATCTTATGATCTCTAATTTTAGCCTAATGATCCTAAAATCATAAAATAATAGGTTAATACATGGCGAGGTTACAAGCCAACCTCATAGCCAATGTATAACATAAAAATTAACCCACAAAACAGGTTGAAATGCTGACGTCATGCATGCACATGCCATTTTAGGGCATGTGTTGGGCTCCTTCAGTGCCAAAGTGAGTGTAGAGGGCTCCATAAATCATGATCGATGGGCTATCCTATATATCTCCATGTAAATCATCTTGTGGACCTCAGTTTTGTGTTTGAGGTAAAAAATGGGTCTCATGGGTTGTTGGCAGAACTATTTGAATGAATAATGATGCAGGGTGCATCCTAGGGTGCCAACAAATATTCCGTGTAGTATAGCACTTCACCAACATTTTCACTCCCTTGGATCAAAGGAGCATCTCACCCGAGGTGAACCAGAACCATGGAAAGATAGAAGGGGGTCGAGAATTAGATATTATCTAGTCTACACAACCATCCATACATTCATTCGCAACAAGCTAAATTATGCATCTAAAATCTAATAACCAACATACAATTTTTTTTAAAAGGGGGGTGAAAAACACATAAACCTTCGACAAAAATCCCATTATCCTTTTATTATTAAATAAAAATCCTTCAACATAGCTTACAACACATTATAGACTAGTTCTCATATATTACAACTTAAAACAACTATCAAAATACATCATTATATAATCATATATGCCTACAAAAAATCTTTCTTTTACATAGTCCAAATCTAATGTGTGCAATGTTGTCTAAAATTATCTCTTGCTCCTTTGCATCTTCTTTTTTAGCTCGCGTTCACTTGATCTGATCTTGGATCCCTCACTCGCTTGATCCATAGTTTTCCAAAACCTCTAGCCATTACCTTGGTTTCCCGTTGACTGTATCAAATTCAATTCCAACTTTTTCGGTGCGTACCCTTACTTTCCACTGCACAAGTCCCACAAAAAATATTCTTCTGCTAATTTGATTTTTCGATGCTCCACTTATGACGAATTTATCCAAAATATCCTCCGCAACTTCTATTCCTTCAAAAACTAAGGACCCAACATGCCCCGACCACAATCCATAGCTCGCCCTCGAGTTAATGTGTTGATGCTGCATCTGAACTCTAGGATTGTTGGATTCTACTCTGATCGGTTGTTGTACCTTCAAACAAAGGACCCAACTCTGGAACACTTTGAAGAGTCGACTCCTTAAATGTTGTGAATGCAGAAACAAAGGAGTTCCATGAGTTCAAAAGTATAGATACCTTACTCAAAATTTCTTCAACCTTTTGCGCACTAAGATCATTGGGTTGTGACTATACAAGATCCTTTATCTACTTATCAGCTATAGTAGACAACGTGCTCAAAGTGATAAAAAATTTCTATGCCTCTGAGTAGAGGTTGCAGAGAACGCATTTAGTTTCCTGCAACACATATTCCAATTGATTAATATGACCATCTAATACATCAAATTGATCCAATATTTGTTTCTTCACTTCCAGATTTGAAGTCATTATTGCTTCTTGGAACAGGTTCTTGACATTCTCACGTAAGGGATCAATAGTTGCATTCTTCTCATAAGAACACCACTGCAATAAGAAATTTGAATCAACATCTGCTATGACTCCTTCATAATCTGTGGTAAAATGTCGCAGACATAGGTGGATGAATGAATCTTATCAGCTATCTGGTCTCTATAGAGTGTTGATGGATATGATGAGAATTTATGCATGGTAGTGATAGTGTCCTGGAGTACAACACATGACTTCACCAGTGGTTCGAAAAATAGGTAACTTGCGCAGAAAAAGGAGAGTGGACTGTTTCAAAGGACAGAAATTGACTCTTACTTTCAGGGTAGAACAAGCATTGGGATAGGTATTGGGCTCCATAAAGACATCGATTTGGAGCACAGGGAACAACGATGGATTAGAGAGGTCATTTTCAACAAGAGTGGCTTTCTCATACTTTCCCAAGAGGTCATTATGGGAAGGGATATGATAATCAATAGGGTACAAACTAACATCAGTTCAAACTTGACGAACCATTGTTGGAGAATGAAGGGTATACAAAAAACAAACAAGGGGGTGACAAGGTAATGAGGGTTGAGGGATAGGTGATAGCGGAGCCAGAGTGAAAACTTAGAACTGGAGATAGGAAGAGATGAATATGGAAATGGATGGTGGGAATATATAGAAAAATATACAGGGTAAATAAATGAGCCATTATGCGTGGTAAATGTGACTTAGACTTCAAAGTAATGATATGAAATCTTGGCACTTTCCGAGGAATGTTGTGATGTAACAAAAATCTAATGGTAGAAGGAAATCTTATTGGGAATTGAGAAATAGATTTTGAAACTAACTCAAACATGAAAGGAAGTATTGACAGAAAAGACTAGCATTAATGACACTGACAGGATAAGATATGAAAAAATCCCCCTGACTACAATGGGTTGCGGTGGGTCGCAATTTAAAAGACGAAATACTTGCAGAAAAAGACTGAAGACACAAACTACCAAAGTGAAAAAAGAATTATTGACACAACTACTCTGACTCCTACTTACTACTCTTATGAAGAGAGGAAACTTTATTTCAAGGTTGAAGCAGAAAAACAAGGCTTGAGGTGAGCACCATTCACCCCTCCAGAGAAAAGTGTACCATCTAATTGAGAAAGTTGAACAACACCAGAATATTTCATTTCCATAACATAAAAAGGACCAAGCCAATGCATTTGGAGCTTACCAGGATTCTTGTGATACTTGCTGTCATAAATTAATACTTGGTCACCCACATAAAAGTATTTCTTCTTGATATGTCGATCGTAAGAAATTAGGACTCATAAGGTTGTAATAATTCATGCAATTGTTCAAGAATGGAATCATCTTTAGACATTTGAGTTTCATGACCAATAAAAATATTATAAATAATGAATTCAGCAAGAGTAACAACTTCTTTCCCATAAACTAGTTCAAAAGGAGTGTACTTGTGCAACCACTTGACTGTAGTTCGACAGGCCCATAAAGTAGCAGAAACGTGTTTGTCCCAATCATATTTGTTGGTGGATCAAACCTTAGTAAGTCCTTTTTCTAAATTTTTATTAAAATATTCGACAATACCATTAGCTTGCGGATGATAGGGAATGCATTTATGGTGCTATATCATGAAATTTTGTAGCAAAGCCTAGATTGTTTCATTGATGAAGTGGGAGCCTTGACCACTTGTAAGACTTTGGGGACAATCAAACATGGTAATAATATTTTTCAAAAATAAACTGAGCAGCTGTATCAGTAGTGCAATCTTTAACAAGATTAGCTTTTTCCCAACGATTCAAATAATATGTTGCGATAATGATATACTGAGCATGTGAATGACGAGAAAGAGGGTGAATAGGCCCAATAAAATCAACAATCCATTTTACAAAAGTAGCAAGGGATTGTACCAGATGCAAGGGAATTTCATTGCGACGTGACAGTCAACCAACCCATTCATAGACGTCACAAGTCTTTGCATATACCTTCACATCCTTAAAGAGAGTCAACCACCAGAGGCGAGCTTGCCGAACTTTCCAAGTAGTAGATTTTCCTCTAATATGAGCTCCTGCAATTCTCGCATAACATTGCCATAATATGCATTCACATTCATGATCAAGAATACAACAACACAAAACTTGGTCTAGTCCCATTTTATATAGTTGTCCTGAAATAAGTTGTTAGTTTGTCGCTCTAACTACTAAATTCTTCTTTCGCATAGTAGTATAATTAGGAGGGCATTGTCTTGTAGTAAGAAAAGTGGAAATTCTTTCTAGGTAGTTAGGGACAAATTTAATATGAAATAAATGATCATCCTAAAACTAATCATGAATTGATCCCCCCCGATTCTAATGACTCTAACCTGGATAAATGGTATGGCCCTACATTTGATCTTCCTGGCTTGAAAATCACCTCATAAGTAAATTCCTAGAATAACAATAACCACCGATAAATCATTCCTTCGAGTACATGATTATTGACTAAATATTTTAGTGTTGAGTGTTCTGTGAAGAACTTGAATGGACATCCCAACAAATAATGTCATAATTTTTGGAGAGAATATACCATAGCTAAAGCCTCCCGTTCTGTGGCAGCATAATTTATCTCCACGGTGGAAAATTTTCTGCTTGATTATAAATTGGATGATCCAAGTTTCCTTCACTTGGTTGCATTAATATAGATCCTAATTAAATTCCAAATGTGTCAACATGGACATGGAATGGATTATTCCAGTCAGGGTAGACTAGGATGGCCGTGCTTGCAAGTTTCTCCTTCAACGTATTAAATTCAACATCACATTTATTAGACCACACAAATCATTCAAATTTAAGAATTTACTCAAGTGGTTTTGTGATTAAAGCATAATTTCTTATAAATCTGTGATAATAACCAGTGTGTCCCAAAGTGGAATGCAACTGTCAGACAAAAGTGGGTGGCGGAATATTCAGTATTACTGCAACTTTCGTAGGGTCCACACATACTCCTTTGTAGATGATATGCCCTAATAGTGTTCCAAAAGGCACAATACAAAAATACATTTCTTCAGGTTCAAAGATATTTGTATTTGTTTGCATCTATCAAACATAACTCACAGGAAACTAGGATGATTCTATAACAGGCTAGAAATTGTACAACCATTGATATAAACTTAAAGAAACTTATGTATATATTCACGGAAGGCAGCAATAACAATATGTGAAAAAATAGTAGGTGCAGTCTTCAACCCAATGGGCATAACAATATAAGCATAGGACCCCAATTCGGTAGTGAGCATGGTCTTCTTCTTATCTTCTTCTGCAATGCGGACTTGGTGATACCCCGAGAAACCATTAGTAAAAGAGTAAGTCTTATTTCCCCCAACATTATCCAAAACTTCATTGCTAAAGGGAGTTAGAAATGTTTCATGCATACAGGCATTATTGAGGTTGTGGTAATCAAAACACACTTGAATGTCCTCTAAATCCTTCTTATCTTGGATGAAAATGGGACTTATCCATTCAACTTCATCAACCAGGAATATAAGACCAACAGCTAGAATTTTGTCAATTTCCTTCTTCACTTTCTCGTTGACTCACAGATTCCATCTATAGGGCCAATGTTTAATTGGCTTCACATCTGGCTTCAGTGCTATTTTACTTTCTCCCAACTATCCTTTAATTATCTTTAACTCTGAGATGGAACATGGAAATAAATCCTCATATTCTTTGAGCATATCAAAATTTTCCGAAGTGGTTTGATCA
Source organism: Pinus taeda (assembly GCA_000404065.3). NCBI lineage: Eukaryota > Viridiplantae > Streptophyta > Pinopsida > Pinales > Pinaceae > Pinus > Pinus taeda. The sequence continues at coordinate 78,928 of APFE030698363.1, read as the reverse complement.
TCCCAATAGTCCCTAATAAAAGAAAGCTCCGGTTTCCCTTCTGTCGTAATATTCATCTTCTTCAACTTAAGAGGTTGAAAATGCAGAGCATCATGCATAATATCCTCTTTTATTTTCTGTTCCCCTCAAGAATCTTTAAAGGAAAAATGTCTTAGCTCCTCTAGGTCATCGTCTGAATCATTATTAACTTTAACACAAACAACATCTTCATGGAACCTCGATTCATATTGGTGTGCAAAATATACATACCTACTGCATTATGCCAAAGTGTCCCCACCTGAAAATAATTCTCCTCTCATAGCTTTAAGGGCTTGTGCTATCCTTTCATCAACATCAGAAAAAGAAAACTCTCTACAAAACTGAGCAGACAACACATCCCAATCTTTTGTTTGGCGCTTCAACTCCTCCTGCAAATACCAATCTTGTGGAATATTTCCTAAGGAATGAATAAATAGATGCAGCCACATTTCAACTACTAGGCCATCATCCTCCCATATAGAAAACCACTTCTCAACATGCTCTTGTGGATAAGTATGACCATCATAAGTGGGGATTTTACTTAAAATCTCATTCATAGGAAGAAACTGATAAAGTATGACAACCTTGATTGTGCTCCAATCTTGAAGCTGATCCTAATGGGCCGCCCACCATCTTGCGGGGGTTGCTTGCAAAGAAAAACTCATGAGAGGAACCTTTTGACTTTCTTCTATGCAAGAATCAACTTATTTAATTAAATTTACAATAGAATTAGTACAATTAAAGATGGGAAACTCGTGTACCTTAGTACCAATACAACAGACACATCAAACAATGGCATAATGCTGGGAATGAATTTCATGATATCCTTGTTTCCAATATTCCGTCGCAGCATCAGAGCCAACTTCGGTACATTGAATACTTTGCCAGCTAGTAGATCTAGCTACCATGGGGTTAATATAATCTTCTCGCCTCCTAGCAGTCAGTTGATATAATTGGTCCCGTAAATTAGGTGACTCAACATCGTCTAATGATTCAGTAAATCTCGGGACCTGAAAATGATCAAGAGGTTTATGAATCGCATGCCATCCACTTCAAAAGTCACAGTTTCCCACTTCAAATCAATCATTGCATAGTTTTCAAAAGCCTAGCCAATGCCCAATAAAGGTGGATATGGATCTTTATCCCCAATAATGTTAATAACTTCAAATATTCATATGTTTTGACACCAGAAATATCAGCTTCAACATCCTCTAGTTTTCCAATAGGAAGAATAAAAATTAATTTTTAATTCACAACTAAATAGGGGAAAAGATCAACTTGGGTTTTCTGAGAGCTTCCTAGGTTTTTCTTGGCAGAATATTGACATCTGAGCCCAAGTACAACATGGAGACCTTAATTTGAAAACCTAAGATATGAGCATCTACTTGAAACTCCCTCCTAGTTCACTTATTGTTCTAGCGTACTCGTGTGGAATGTCGTTAAGGTTAATTCACGGAAATTGGTTCTTCAGAAAACACATCATCCTTAACAATAGATTTTAACCTTTTCTACAGTTGACGAACAAGTTTTTCATCATTCATAATTTGTATAAATAGATTAACCCAATCCATTGTTGATTGGAAAGGTTCCACAAAATGTTTCTCATAACAAACCTTTACTTTCTCCTATTGTTCAATGCGAGATCCTTGCAAAGAAATCAATTGATGGAAAAGTTCAATTGCATCCCCATAGTATTCCTTGTGCTGATTTGGATCATAAGACTTCTTTAGAAATGAAGGTCTTACGATGGTTGGTTAATCAAGAGTTCCAATATCATCTATGATATTCTTTCCTCCTCTTGTAACAACATTGATATTAGTTTGTGTTGTAGGACTAGCAATCCAAGGCTCCACACAAACCAAATTAGATCCTTTAGCCTGGTTGTGCTCCTCCCACCGAGCAATAAGTTCATGACAATATTCAGTTGCATGGGTATTCAATCGACATTATGAACACCAAAGTCTTTTTGGAATAGGGCATTCTCTAATGACATGGCCTTCTTGATCAGAATTATAACACCTAACCAGGCCTCTCCTGCCTGTCCTTCCTCCCTTGGGAGCTCCCTCTCTTCTTCCTCGAGGAGTCTCACTAATAAGGAACGCTAAATGGTCAATGCAGTAAGCTAAAGAATCTAAGGATCAATATTGACCCATATGATGGTTGGCTGCTCCACAAAATTCACAAAACAAATTAGTGGGAACACTGGAGTACTTCTACAGAATTGTACATAGGCGATGTGAATGACCAAAACTTCAAAAATTCTCACAATAATATTTACTAGATATACCTTGAGGATTTGGAGATAACTAAAATTGCGTATGGCTTGGAAAATGAAGAGCAGATGAAATTTGTGCAACTCTGTGGGATTGTGGTGGAGGAGGTTTATAAGGCTCATCAATAGTTATAATATATGGGTCACAATGCCATCCTCCATCATGTTAAATTATAATTTTCTCACATTTATCTACAAATTTTGTTATATTATGCTTAGTGTGAGGAGTAAAAATGTGTTACTATGTCATGTAGCCTAACGGGTATTAAATGCAAGAATTGGAGCAATTTTGAGTTGATTTGAGTGAAGGAACTCAGAGTAGACAAGCAAGAGAGATTCTAGGAGGTGGTCTCCCTCCTTAACTCCTCTAATCATTCAAAGATATCCCACTCTATCTCATCATCTCGATATCATTGGAAGCTAAGTAGGGTGAGTTCATTGGAAGCCAAGCCAATGGAAGTCAAGGAAGAGTTAGACCCACCTATTCTCAAGTTAGGGAGCCAGGTATCCCTATTTTCTAGGGAGTTGTTGGTATCTCCATTTTTTATAAATAAGCAAGCTAAAGTACTCATTAGGATTCAAAGTTTTATTGTAGCCAAGAGGTTACTAAGATGAAGCACATTTTACTATCATTTTATGATGTATTTGACACTTTTTGAATGATAATGAGAAGTTCTATTTTGATCCAATAATGAGTTGAATCAGAGGGCTGAAGATCTTGGGTTAGGGCCAACCCTAGCAGCATAAGTTCCTCTCTTGTATTCATATTCTTAGTCTAGAATGTTGATAAATTGTTGAAGTTTATTCATGTTCCTTCTAGCTTAGAAGATTGATTAAGTTGTTTAGTATCCATGTTTCCATTAGCTTAAAGGATAAATTAGTGTTGTAGTATAGTGGAGTAAAATATATAAAAAATATGGTGACAATGATACCTATTTGTTACAGTTCTATTTGGGAACATCACTCCTGATGATCAGATTAGTGTAAATAGGGTCTATCAAACCCTAGTTCAGTTGCTACATGCCCTAGACATGCCACTTCACAGAGTTCTTTCATCCATAAAAGTTTCCTAGTTTGAAACCTTGCTAAAGTGCCTCCTTGGGACACCAACACAGCCTTGGTAAGGGGAAACTGCTCTGCATAGAAGGTAGGCCCATTCATACCTACGTTGCATAGCACTTAGGTCCACTTAAGCCTGCGCTGGACGAGGATGAGCGAAATTGGCATAGTATTATGGGAATAGTCCTTGATTCTAGAGCATTCTAGAAGGAACCCAGCTCCTATCCTATCAAGATAAACTCGACATAGGATAGTCTTGGATCATCTAATCCTCTATCCTCTCATCCCTTTGAACATGGAAACTAATCATCCAATTATGGAAAACCACCCAATGCCATAGTAATGACAAAACCACTTTCATTCATCTATAAATTGGCCTCCCATCATAGAGCCACGAGAGCTGGGATACTATAGAGAGATACTGTTTGTTTAGAGACTTGAAGTCATTGTCAAGTAATGCTATGCTACTAGATTGATGTTGTTATTGGTGTGATGAGGCTTTGGACTAAGCTGGATGAGTGACACGAGATCAAACGGCATTGGGTGTAACTTCTCCTTCTATCAATCAATAAAGTTGTTTGTTCCTTTTCCAATACTTTTGTCTATATCTATGATGAATGTATGTTCAAATTTTGTTGATTCCATTTGTTTACAATAAATAGATCATATGCTTTGATTGTTGCCGTCTTCTGTTTATGTTAGCAGGTACCAATTGAGTGAATTCAATTTGAACGAGAGCGATGGGAGCAACTCAAAGGAGATCAAAGGAAGTGAAGGATCACAAGTAGGTTCCTTTATCTTATCTATTTATTGTCGGAAAAGGTTAAACATCTTTACTTCAATTGTTCTAAGTGTAACTACCCACTTAGGGAAGATATACTTATCCATAGGTATAAATTTTGTATAAAAAATTGGCGACCATACTAGGGAACGACCATCATTCGTGGTAGTTACCCTTATCGTATGAAATCCTAGTAGACTTTACTTGACTTCATTGGTCTCTTTTCAGTCATTTTGAAGCTTTTTTGATCAAAATTTGCACTAGAATGCCTACTTTAGGAATGTTCTATTACCAAAGCACCCTTGGTAATGGGACAGTGCTCTACAAAGCACCCTTGGCTTAGAGACAGTGCTCTGCAACACACTGTCTCCCACTCAGGGCTATGCTAGTCCCTGTTAAGTCAAAAAACCCATCTTTTGCTTGATTTTTTCCAAAGTTGCTTCTGATGTTGTTTGCTGAAGATCAATGTTTTTCTTTGTCTCTGAAATCAGTTTGCATTTGCTCCCCTAGCCCTACTTTGACCTTGATTGTTTAGAGTTTCTTAAGAGATTTATTTATCATTATCAATTCATTGTCAAATTTAGCTTAAATTGATTAGTCTTTACTTTCCTGAAAAAGAATTATCGTTAAGTCTTCATTTATTTGAAAAAGAAACTGTCATAAAGTCTTCGTTTCTTATGAAAAGCATATATTGATTGTTTATGCATTTAGTTTCTTTGTGTTCATATAAACATTAAAGGAATGAAAAGAAAAACATGCATAATGCATTTATAAGTTTGTGTGTTCTTGTAGGAATGGTATAGGGAAAGTTGCATTAGATGTGCTCTATGCTCTTTGTTTAAAGATTATGATTGCTCTATCCCTTTTAGTTATGGTTTTCATTGTTTAAATCAAATGAAAAGAATGTTTCTCATCATAGTTGCATTCTAGGAGTTTTAGAAACATTATGTGATGAACCTGAAAGGGAAACTTTTAAACAAGATCAACTAAAATTTATCTCAATTAACCTAATGGAGCATTGTAACTTAATGCATAACATTTAGAGGTCTAGGCTAGAGACGTGTTCTAGCATCGTTAAACATAGAATATGTTGCTAATGGTCTGCGATAAATTTCAAGTGTGATACCTCATTCTGCATACGTAAGTATATTGTAGCTCGTCCATGTACTTTCAGGTATATCAGGTGGTGTTATAGTATGAAATGTATAAGGGAATGCTCTCATTGTGCGGTTTTGTATTAGACAACGCTAACACAGATTGGGCCTCCACGTACTTTAGGGTATATTTGGGAGGACTACATTAGGTTGCTATCCAACCATAGGTAACCTAGTCGGTTGCCTTGTATACTGTGATACATCGAAAAAAAATTAAGGGATATTACCTACACGTATGTTAAGTCCTTGGCTCTTCCGAGGTAGTATATTGCAGTTCACAGCTACTTGGAAATTATTTTGCCTATATTACCCTCTTTTTGTTTATTTATTTTTATAATAAAATCAATCAGCAATCATGGAAGAAAATCAACCTTTACCTTGTCGTTCACGTAGGACAGCGAGTAAACTTCCTTTACCACGTGAAGCTAACCTAGTCGGCAAAAGCGGTCTCATTTAACTGGGTCTAGTACATCACAAGCTTCTGGTTCTTCATCTGATTTACCAGAGTCACCTATATTGGTAAGTACTATGATTTCAGTTACTCCTACTATTACTGATTTATCTACTACTGAAGTGGAACCTTTACAATTACCCAAGGATACTGAAAATGAACTTACTGAAACAGTAACTAAAGTTGTCCAAACAGAAGTTGATCCTCAACCCAAAGTTGTTCAACAAGAAATTACTTTTGAACTTGAATTTTTTCAACCGAAAGTTGATCTTGAACCTATCATAGTTCAATAAGAAGTTACTTTTGAACTAGAAGTTGTTCAAGAAGTTTATCCTTAACCCGTTGTTCTTTTACCATAACACTTGGATCCCGAAGTTGAACATCCAGAAGTTGTTCCCATTCTGGAAGACGATCGACCAATTTATACTCAGACACTTGTAACTGTTGAGACTTCTCCTTTATTACAGAGTCAAGTACCGGAAATTTATTACAGACCTGATGGTGAAATCCTTCCACCCGCTTTGATTGCTATTGAAGAGGAATTTGAAGAATAAACTTCACCTAGAACTCCAACTAGTTTTGGACCAGGGTTTTATCTTTATCCTTCTTTTCCTTAGTTAACTTATACTTCTCCTCTTGATATTTTTTATTTTCAAACTCCCGTAGATTCATTAGGACATTTATTGGGTCATTTGACTATGGCTGAAACCACATCCCAGACTGTATCACCTGTTACAGTTGCGACAACATCTACTGTCACTACTTCTTCGATGTTTACCACAAAACTTGAGTCACATTTGTATGGTGGTCCATCTGTCCCACTGGGTTACTAATCATTATCTGGAGCTCACTTCGGTGTTTCTTCTAGTCCATGGTCTTCACCCATGCCATCCATAGGAATTTTACCTGGTTCTTCACTTACGGATACTGAACAGTTTGATCCATCAAGTCAATATCAAGCTGGTCCATCTGGTTACCATCCAATGTATTCATTTAACACTAGATTACCTCAATATGGAGAAAATTACACCCAATCTACTTATTCTCCATATGGGGGCCACCATATGGCAGTATACCGTCATCGTCCAACTTATCCTAGAACGACTGTTTATAAATGGCAGCCTACAATGCCTATTCAACCAAGGCTTTTGTATCCATCACAACCAATACAAATTGTTTCATCCATACCAACTATGCCTGTTGTTACGACTTTACCACAGTCGCAAGCTCATTTGATTGTATCTCAACCTTTGCAAGTTGATCTTTCAACCTCTTACCTTTAAGTTTTAGGTCTATAGACTCAGTCTTCTTAGGCCATTTTACAATAACAATTTGTGTTTGGAATCCAACAACCTTAGGCCAGTTTACCATTAACTGGGATTACTTAGACTTATATTGGTCCAATCTATTCACAACTTGGCCAAACTTATACTGGTGGGTAACAACCGTCGTATCAACAATCGTGGCAAGCCACAATACCAATAACAACAATTCCAACAGTACCAAACTTATCCTAGACTTGGTCAACAAGCCTATGTTGGGTTTGGTCAACAACAAGTTTACCCAGGTTCTAGTGAAGCCTATGCTGGTTTTGGTCAACAACAAATTTATCCTGGTTCACAACAACAACCTTACACTGGATATGCTCAACAAACCTACCCCTATCAAGGTTACCAGTAGCAGATTCCTTATGCTGGTATACAAAGGCCTATTGCCCAGGCAATTCCATCTTACCTTGGTTATGCTCAACCCGACCTAAACCGACAGTTTCCTTTTGTCACAACACTTGAATTACCAGATTTAAATCAGCTTACCAATGATCCCATTCTCTATGCAGCTTGGTGGTTGGTGATTCCACAAAAAATGCCTTATGATATTCCTAAGTTCAATGGAAACCCTGGAGAAGATCCATCCAATCATGTTATGACTTTTCATTTATGGTGTTCATCCAACTCCCTAAATGATGATTTAGTAAGACTACGTCTTTTCCAGCGAACACTCACTGGTCTGGCTACAAAGTGGTATATTGAATTACCACGAGATTCATTTGACAACTTCACAACCTTAGCCACTACATTTTTAACCCATTTCTAGTTACCCATCAGATATGAAACTGGACGGAACTGTTGAAAAAATTTAAACAAACCACTACTACTCACATTTATGATCATATTCATGAGTGGCGTCGTCATCATTGAATGGTCAAAACTTTTGTTCTTGATCAGCTTTTAGCTGAGTGGTTTATTAAATCTTTGTTGCCATCTATCACCAAGGATGTGGCTAAAGGAGGACTTGTTACTGAAGAGCAAGTAATTTCTCATGCCCAATATTTATACTTGATTTACACCCAATCTGGCACGCTCTATGATAAGATACCAAATGCACCTAGACCAACTTTTACTGTTCCACCACCTCCATCCAGTAAGGACTCTCATGCAGTGACAGTGTGATAGGTTCTTCAAGAACTCAAAAAACAAGTAGACCATCTAGTCAAACACTTGCTATTTCAAATCAAACCTCTAATACACTTGATAATACACTTTCTTCCAAAATAAATGCTGTGTCATCTCACAAGGGTAAAAATGAAAAACAACCTGGAAGCAAGAAAAAGGGGAAAACCAAAAAGAAACAAAATTCTCCCCCCTTAAGAGAAATCATATGATTCCTCTTCTCCGGCTAGGAAACTTCATTACCCATGCTTAATTTGTAATGAGTAGTACTTTACGCGAGATTTTCCTCACCACTATGAAGTCTCAAAACTTCTTAAGACTTCTAGTACGTCCGCTATGTTGATAGACCCTTTTCCAAACCCAGAGACTCATTTGGTTGCTACAGATCATGCTTCCACTTCACAAGTGCTCATGCTATCTACCACTAAGCCTAAGATTGATGTTTTGGTGACTACACGAAGTAAAGATTACGGTAATCCACCGTCGTCATCGAATAACCAGGCTACAAATCAACCCAATACTTCGACTTCAACTTCATCTGATTCTATTCCACCACCCAATTCACCAGAGTTAACAATAAAACTTCCAAAGAGAGTTGTTCATAAATCTACATTTAACCCTCGAGCTCGAGCAACACAAAATTATATCATAGTAGAATATTTGGCTCAGTCACCTTCTTCTATGTCGATGCTTGAGGTGCTTCAAAATTGTCCCTCCCAAAATCATGCTTTATTGTCAGCAATTGGTGGAATTGATCCAACGGATTCCAATCTCGTAATTTTTAACCATGTGGGTTATACACCACAATTACTAGCATAGTTAGCATTCTTGATTCAAGTAAATGCTTTGAATCACCTCATTCACCAAACCATTGTTAACGAAGGTGCATCTACTTGTATCATGTCAATGAATTGCTCGAAAACACTTGGCTCACCACCTTTGTCATGATCACCTGCGACGTTAAAAGATTTTGACAGTTGCACTTATACACCTTGTGGAATTTTAATTAACTTACAAATAGAACTAGGGGGAAAAACTGTAACTGTTGAAGTTAAGGTCATTGGTGGACCCCTTGACTACAATATTTTATTAGGAAGACTGTGGGTTTACGCTATGGCTGCTGTGGTTTCGACATACTTTTGTATGATCACTTTCCCTCATAAAGGAGGAATCACAATAATTTATCAACTCACCTTCTTTGCCTCTACTTCACAGGCAACTGGAAGCATTCTGTTAGTTCATGGACCTCCGCTATCTCTTTGGAACAATGGAGTAGGTCTCTTCGAAGATTCTTCCCTAATGGGCACTTTTTCACTACCGTCACCATAAAAAAACGACGGAGGTTGCAAAATTTGAGACCTGTAACATGATATCTTCCACTTCATTTGACTCATGGAAGATTTCCAATAATTATGAAGTTGATATGCGTAATGAAACCATGCCGCTAAGCCCAATTGAGCTTGCATAGCAATCAATCTTTTTGGCTTGCGCAACAAATCCAAATCCATCATCACCGATTGTATGGGTTGATCATTCGTTAGAGTATGGTACTTCTTCTTATCCCTTTTCACATACATTTTCTACTGATGAAGGAATCATCCAATAAATGATGACAGAAGAAGAACCATGGGCAGATTATCATCATCCATCCCATCTTCCAGATCACATAGAAGATATTCCAAATGAGCTAAATCACCCTTCAATCATTGATTTCCTTTCAAATTCTATATTTATAAACACATTCGATTCCAAAAGAAACTTATCGAATATCAAAGAAACCATTTCTATCGATATTTCGACCAAACTTGGAATTGTAGAAAACATCCATGTTGGCAAATCTTGTTCTCCATCAGGACTTGAAATTTACCATGTTCCTTTTCATGAATTCCGTGATATATTTGCTTGGTCATATGAGGAAATGCTAGGTATTGATTCTAGTATGGTTGAACACGAGATTAAAATGTGTCCTAATGTCAAGATGTTACAATAGCGCCTCCATCTTGTTCATCCAAAGGAGGTTACTGCCATAAAAGAAGAAGTTGAAAAGCTTTTGCATGCTGGTTTTATATACCCCGTTCCTCTTATCGATTGGGTTTCCAATCTTGTTCCTGTCATGAAGAAATAAGGAAAAATATGAGTGTGTGTTGATTATAGGGATGTTAATCATGCTTGTCCAAAAGACAACTATCCCACTCTCTTTATCGACCAAATAATTGATGAATGTGTTGGATGTGAAATATTCTCATTTATTTATGGCTTTTTTGGCTATAATTAGATCAATGTCCGCCCAGAAGACCAATCTGAAACTACCTTTATTTGTCACTGGGACATATTCGCATATAGGAAACTCCATTTTGGTTTGAAGAACACTAGGGAAACTTTTCATAGGGCAATGAATTATGCCTTCCACGACATCAAAAACATCGTTCAACCCTATCTAGATGACTTACCTGCTCATTCATGAAAGCGGGTTGATAACCTGCAACATTTGAGAGCCATCTTTTTATGGTGTCGACAGTACAAAATTCGACTCAATCCACATAAATGTGTGTTTTGTGTTGGTTCTAGTCATTTGCTTGGTTTTTTAGTGTCCAAAGAAGGAATTCGACTCAACCCCTTAAAGGTTAAGGCAATTCTTAATCTGCCTCCACCTTCCAATTTACTTCAGTTACAGAGACTCCAAGGGAAAGATAAATTTCTAAGGAGATTCAGTCCCAACTATGCTGAAATGGCTAAAGGATTCACTCGTCTTTTGAAAAAGGGAATTCTCTTCCATTGGGACTAGGCTGCACAAACTTCCTTTGATGCTCTCAAAGATACCTTGATCTGAGCATCATTAATGTATTCCCCTAATTATCAGAACAACTATTTCCTGTATCTCGCCGCTGCAGATACAAATATTGCTATGGTTTTAGTCCAAGAAGAAGATGGGATTGAACATCCAATCTATTATTTGAGTCGTAATCTCAATGATATGGAAGTTAAGTATTCTTATGTAAAGAAGCTAGTTTTGGCTTCCATTCAAGTTGTACAAAGATTTCACCACTATATCCTGCTCCGAAAGACCACTATCATTTTCGATTGCAACCCTATGAAATACATCTTGTCATGTCAATTGCTGGGGGGAAATATTCAAAATGGATCGTCATTTTGTAGGAATTTGATTTGGAATTCATCGAATCCAAGTCAAATAAATCTTTAGTTTTTGTCGAGCTTCTTTTCAACCTTCCCTTTACTTCCATCGACTCAACAATGGAACCATCAAATTCGGATGAGTCTCTGTTTCTGATCTCGTCATATGACCCTTGGTATGGAGATATCCTGATCTATCTCCAAACCCAAACTTTCCTGTCTGATACCTCTCGCTCGTAAGAGCGACGTATTCGATATCAAGCCAAAGATTATCTAATCATTGGTGACACACTTTACCGTCGTGGTATCAATATGATTCTTTGTAGGTGCCTCACACATGAGGAGGCCGAGAAAGTTTTAAATGATTTCCATTCTGGTGCTTGTGGTGGACATTATTTGGTTATGCTACCGCATAGAAAATTCTCCATGCTGGTTACTTTTGGCCCACCATATTTAACGATTGCATTACTGATGTCAAAAGTTGTCATGCATGCATATTTTTGACCATAAAACTCGATTACCACCTGCACCACTACATCCTGTTGTCGCTATTGGACCATATGCAAAATGGGGCGTTGATTTCATGCCATGTAACCCTCACTCGGTCAGGGGGCATGGGTATATTATTGTCATCATTGAATATTTTACGAAATGGGCCGAGACAATGCCTACATTAAACAACAGTGGTGAGACAACTGCACTTTTTTTCTTCAACCATGTGGTTGCATGATTTGGTATACCACAAGTTATAGTTACAGATCATGGTTCACATTTTCGCAATCATATGATGACTGAATTAACTGCCAAGTTAGGACTCTCACATGATAGTTCTACTCCTTATTATCCACAGGCTAATGGAAAAGTTGAAGCCATCAACAAAGTCCTTAAGCGAATGCTTCAACGAATGATATGAGTTCACAAACAAAACTAGCATTTGATCCCATACTCATCTTTGCGGGCTTATCGAACCTCGGTAAGAAAGCAACTGGATTCACACCTTTCCAATTGGTGTATGGTCTTGAGGCAAACTTTCCTATACAATGTGAGATTTGATCACTAAAACTCGCAATTGACTTGTTACCTGACACTTCTGATGAGGAAGCACATTTCTTAGAACTCATCCATCTAGATGAAACACGTCGTGAAGTCGCATTGGCCAACGAAGCACATAAGAAATGAATTAAGGCGCAATATGACCACAATGTCAAGCCGCACATATTCTCAGAAGGAGACTTGGTCTTGCTTTATAATCAGGAAGCCGATAAATTAGTAACATGAAGATTTGAACCACTACGGATGGGCCCCTACATTGTCAAGCATTTTTTGGCAAAAGGCGCTTACGAGTTGGTTGATTATGATGGAATTGTATTGTTGCAGCCCCGAAATGGGTTGTATCTTAAAAGTTACTATGCTTGATTGTGCATAGTAAAAACAATGTATATATGCTTTAATTTTGTGTGTATGTCACAGTGTGACTTTTAGAGTTTTTATGTGGTTAGTAATATTCTTTCCATTTGTTGCAGATGTTAGAATCTTTGGAACCATTTTTTGGTTATGCTGATGGTGCTAGTTCTAGTACGCAAAACCTATCCTCTGCAGCATGGGCCATATTCACTCCAAGTGTCGAGTTAGTGAGTTTTCAAGGGATTTGTATCGGTTGTTCTATGAACAATATCATTGAGTATAGCGCATTGATCGAAATCCTCTCTGATGCCATTTCACTTGGCATTCACCGAATCATCATTAGGCTAGACTCACAACTTTTCATGCTACAACTTACGAATGTTTATACCATTCGAAATCCAACTATTCATCATATATTCCTTAGAGTTCATCCCTTGGAAAGACATTTTGATTACATTCGATATGAACACATTTCTAGGAGATTTAACACATTGACTGATTCTTTAGCAAATTACGTGTTAAACAAACATTTACGACATATGTAAAGAGTAAATTTTCAACTCACATCAACAGTTGAATAGGATTACATATAACCATACAAAAACACTGGAAGTAAAATAGATAGATTTTCAAAGTTTTTACAAAAAATTATGTCCAAGACATGTTGTTCATCTAACCTCAAAACCTCAAAATGCATACAGTAAATCATCCTAAGTAGATCTAATGATGCTCATGATAACAGGTCACTGCCTGAGCTATCATGCGCAATAGCCTCATCTAACGGCTAGGTACACCAATATATGGCGCTGTAGTCTCATCGGTAACTCCTCGATCTGAACATCCGGTATACTGAGGGTTAACCCCTCTATATGATCCTGCAACTTCGCCAGTGTCTTAATAAAATCTAAATTCTGGAGAACTTCTCTTCCGACATTTCTCCTTGCTAGTTCACCCGTCTCCTGTTGATGACCCATTGGTTGAAAGGTGCCAACATCTGTATACATGAGAACATTTTTAGTTTAGTCTTGGAAACATCAAAAAACACAAAAACATGTAAAAACTCAAAAAATAAAAAATACATGGTCAAAACAATTTACCTATAGCACCCCATTGAGCACCCACTGGTAATCTCAAATCTAGATCTCCATGAAAACCCATCCCTACATATGGATGTTCCTCGATGACAATATGTTGTCGATGGAGCCAACTGAATAATGTGGTAGAAAATGAGATTGATGACTGACCAGCCTGTCTAGCCATCAACTCTACCCATCTCTACATCTGTGGATCTCTAAGACCAGCTAAACTCAATGTCACATGCTGAGGTTGCATCAATGGAATTCTCTTCAAAGTAAAAGTGATCAAGATTGATCCATAGCTGAAATTTTTCGTCTTACTACTTTTTACTTTAGTTAGCTACTCTTTCATCAAAGAGAGTACTGCCTCACACCAGTTGAACATAGTTGGCTCGAGTCACTCGAGCACATACTGCATGTATGATCTATTCATGACCTGAAGTGTCACACTACCTGCCAACTTTGTGATAGTAAAGAGGATTGTTCGTAAGGGAAAATCATGAACATACCTAATGTTTATCTTTCTATCTTTGTTAGGATGTGTACCTGACTAGAAAAATTGTCGAATGTAGTCCCTCACTGATTCAACCCCATGGGTAGAACCTGAAAGAGAAATGGGGGCACCAGGTCTTGATAATCCTGTGAGAAAGTAAATATCATCAATCAATATAGGGAGCACTTTGTCCCCTATGTGAAAAACCTGTTTCGCTAGATCCCATGAATGAACCAAGAACTGCTATAGTTCTAACTATTGCCTCATCCCAGATAACCTGAAATATTTGAGTAACCCACAATCTCTGAGGGCCTCAACAGTACCAGGATCATTTAGGGCAACCATATCTTTTTCTTCATGTTCTTTTTCCTGCCATGTGATATCCATTCTGATTCGATCAAAGTCTAAAATCACACCATAGGCTTAGTTAGGATCCATTTCATGCAAAAAACTGAAGAGATTTTGGGTAAGGATGATGAATCAAAACTCTAAACTACGCCCAACACGGTGCAAATTTCGATGCATGAGGGTGAGCTGATCCCAAGGCATGGTATATTTACCCTAGGGACCCCAAAACCCTATAAATCTTGCCTGAAATTGAAAAAAAAAATGACCTTAAATGAAAGAGATAAGGTAGATCTCTTACCTAGTCCCGATAGCATGAAGAATGATCCACATAATCTCCCACAATCAGCTGCTGAAGTTCGAGGTAAAAACTGGTTCAGAGCACAAAACTGAATGGTAAATGTAAAATGGTAAAATGACTTGGTAAATTCTTGTTTTATGGTTATTTCATGTTCATTAAATGAATAAACTATATATTTTTACCTATTTTTACCAATCAAACAGGTATGTTTAATCCATTTGGTGGTTCTTTGAGCAAGTTTATAGCTGACATAGTGAATTTGATGTGCATGATCGTAAAATGTACTTTTGACCACAAAGCATACTTTTATCTCTTTTTCGAGCTCTGTTAAACATCAAAAAAGGAACCCCCCTAGAGTCCTCTTTCAGCTCTTTTAAGACTCTCAAAATATGAAAATATTGCAAGGCGCTTGTCCTTTTCAGCTCGTAAATGGATTGGAAACGACATCTACTCAGTATAAGTTTAACCCTTTTCCAGACTGAGATAGATTACTTACGAAAAAGGAATATGTTGATCAAACTTGGTCAATAGGTTCTATCTTGTATTATTTTATGCTTTTCAGATTTGAGAGATAAATTTATGAAAAAGAACTTGTGGTGTTTTCTTTTTGTTCCTTTTCAAACTCTTTAAACATGAAAAGGACCAAGTTCTCATTGTCGTTAAACTCATTAAAGCCTCAAATAGCGACAAACTTGTCCATCATGAAAAGATCGAGTTTCACCTTCACTAGACTCATTAAAACATCATATAGCGATGGATTCACCCTAAGGGTGGAATTATACTTCAAGCATATGTTATCCTCCTCAAGCTTGTTAAAAGAAATAAAGAGGTACTGGTAAGCAATGATTGGGGAAAATGGGAAAAAGGATAAATCACTTTGTGGTAGCAAGTCGCTCTTGAACATGACACTTTCGCTTCATCTTTGTGACTATTTGGGTTGGGTTATCTACTTGATGGTTATCATACCTATGGTCTATCACACCATCCATCACTTTGGTTTTGGGTCAATGCTTCCAATTCATTCAGTGTCGCCGACATGTTCAAGAGAAGTCACTCAGTAAACTTCATCCTTTGCAATACTCATAAACCTTTATTTTCATGACCACCATTCCTGAACATTATGTCGTCAATCACATTCTGTCTTCAAAATCATTACACTCGTTTCATGTCGTTAATGGGGGGTACATCAAGGCCCTCTTGCGATGAGTCGCTTCTTGTCCACATTAGCACATTATCCAGGAAGTTGACTTAGAAACACCCTTCCAGTACCTTGAGGCTTACATACATCAATGGCAAGTTTCTCACTTCTAGTGATAGGTTGACATCACAGGCCTTCGACCGAAAGACTTTGTATGGTGTTCAACATCAAAACATCTATTCATGCTCTGTAGGTTGTATTGCAGTACCTTGAGAACCATTATCATTATTGGTGATTTCTCTTGCGTCTGTTAACAACGTACATCATTGGCTGGTAATCAGATGGTGTATTCCCATGTTCAACTTTAGATCACATTTTCACATGGTTAGAGTCATACTTGGGGAAATGGTTGGATGATATAGAATACGTTGAATCTAGTTTCATCCTTCCGGGCTGCGATTTCAGGAGAGTAATAAATCATCTGTATGATGGCTTTACACAGGTAGTCATGGATCTATATCTGTAGATGACTATCTAATTTATGTACATGTAATGAAAAGTTTATCTGCTGAACATGGATATGCCTTCCCTCAACAATTCATGAAAATTCAAAGATATCATGATATTATGTATTGTAATCGATGTAGGTCACCGTCTACTTCAGATCCTCCTCATCACATCATAAAGCATATCACTCAAGATTGTCATTTTTGAACTCATGATTTAGGGGGCAACTGTTACAGGTCTATTTGGGAACATCGCTCCCGATGATTAGATCAATGTAAACATGGTATATCAAACCCTAATTCAATTGCTACATGCCCTATAGATGCCACTTCATTAAGTTCTTTCATCCATAAAGGTTTCCTAGTTTGAAACGCTGCTGAAATTCCTCCTTGGGACACCAACGCAGCCTTGGTAAGGGGAAACTAATCTGCATAGTAGGTAGGCCCATTTAGACCTATGTTGCATAGCACTCAGGCCCACTTAAGCCTGCACTAGATGAGAATGAGCGAAATTGGCATAGGATTATGGGAATATTCTTTGATTCTAGAGCATTCTAGAAAGAACCCAACTCCTATCCTATCAAGATGAGCTCGACTTAGGATAGCCTTGGATAATCTAATCCTCTATCCTATCATCCCTTTGAATATGGAAACTAATCATCCAATTATGGAAAACAATTCAATGCCATATTAACGACAAAACCATTTGCATTCATCTATAAATTGGCCTCCCATCATAGAGCCATGGGAGCTAGGATATTATAGAGAAATATTGTTGGTTTAGAGACTTGAAATCATTGTCAAGTAATGTTATGCTACTGGATTGAAGTTTCTATTGGTGTGATGAGGGTTTGGACTAACCTGGATGAGTGACACGAGATCGAACCACATTGGGTGTAACTTCTCCTTCTATCAATCAATAAAGTTGTTTGTTCCTTTTCCAATACTTTTGTTTATATCTATGATGAATATATGTTCAAATGTTGTCAATTCCATTTTTTTACAATTAATATATCATATGCTTTGATTGTTGTCATCTTCTGTTTGTGTTGGCAGGTACCAATTGAGCAAATTCAGTTTGAGTGGGAGCGACGAGAACAACTCAAAGGAGATCAAAGGAAGCGAAGGATGACAAGTAGGTTCCTTTATCTTATCTAGTTATTGTAGGAAAAGGTTAAACATCTTTACTTCAGTTGTTCTAAGTGTAACTACCCACTTCGGGAAGATATACTTATCCATAGGTATAAATTCCGTATAACACTATCTCATCTCCCTCATGGGATCATAATTAGAGGACCCCACTCTCACAACCCAAAAAAATAGAGTTTGATTTCTTGTTCATTGCATAAATCAAGTTTTCACATTAGTTGGATAATTGTTTATGATTTACAGTTTTTATTATACTTCTCAAGATTGTTGTATCTTAGAAGGTAGTTCATTTTATAGATCCAGTTCTTAGCAGTAGTTAGCTTAGCTTTTTCAAATTCAATTCATCTTTTCCACATTGACATGTAATACTTTTCAAATTAAAAGAGAAACATGTGTAATTACAGGGTTGTTGATCTATAGGAAAGGACTCCTTTGACCAACTCCATTTAGGTCTTCTCCACCGTTTGTTGATGCATGTCAGCCCATATTCTAAACCTTTGTTTTTTGGGTCACAGTGAGCAAGCCATCTTAGCCAAATCCGACCTTCTTGGAGTACTGAGATTGGACAAGGGTAGTGATCACCTTTCCCACTCTTTACACAACTCTCATATAGACTTCCAACACTTCCACTCACCATTCTTTCCCTCCAAACCCTCTCAGCCAACTTCCTGTACCAATTGAGGACATCCTATAACAGTACAGGGAATCCTATAGCAACATCCCGTAGCACACTTGTAGAAGTTTGTTTTGACCCTATTTTGACGTGCAATCATAGCCTAGCCTAATTTAGGAGTAGTTCAACCCTTCGGCTTGGACTCCATGACCATAAGTGCCACCTAGACCAGTCCTTTCACTCCTACAAGATCAAATAGAATTAGTTCTTTCATTTATGAATTTACCAATTAGAACTTTATTTACTGTGCAAGTGTGAATTAGATAGTGCATGCATGCATTTTTGAATTATGAAATGGTAGAATAATCTTCTATTTTAAAGCAACATTGTTAGATAGATGATTGAGTTCAATTTAGCATAGTTTCCTTTCTACAAGTGAGCATAAGATTTGTGTCATTTCATAACATTTTCAAGTTGTTAACTTTCATTTTCTAAGTTGAACATCATTTACTTTCTCTGTATTATAACTAGCCTTTACATGCTACTTTCAGTAGTTATACTCCTTTCAGTCCAGTAGAAGAATGACCTAGAACCCTAATGATCAAGTGACCTAGAAGAGGGTGGCATGAGTAGAATGATGCATCTACTGTGTATATAGCATTGTAACCTCCAATTTTGTACGAAACCCCAGGTTGATAAAGTAAAGTTGGTACTCTTGGGAGATGCAGCATTCTTGTTGCAAAAATGAGGCTCATCAGAGGTTCCATGGGGCCACTGGACGGTCCTAGTACCCTCAACCATGGGAATTCTATAACATGATCTCCTTCCACTTGAAAGTGAGTACACCAAATAAAATGGCTCGTAGGGCGTAAAGATGGGATATATTTTAATCTGTCAGTCAAGGTAACAATCTGATTCTGAAGGTCCATAATAGTTGGATCTTTTGAAGAACCATCGGTTCTACAGTCTTGCAGATAGCCAACCATAATTTCTATCTGCATTGCTTGTTAGAAAGTATCTTGAAGTGTATGAATCTTTTGTTGAGACAAATGAATGCGAGTCATTGGTAACCAAGCCTTAATGAAGCAACCTCTTTGATGGTGTGGATCAATGGGATAAGACAATTTGATAATTTCATATTTAAAACACTACATGCACTGGCAAGCAGATTCTCCCTCTTGCTCGTGAATATCCTACAATTCTGCCAATCCTTGTTGATTTGAGTGAAACATAAATTCCTGAATAAACTCTTGCTTCAATAGATCCATACCGGAATTGGGGTTAGCATTGATCTATTTCATAAACCACTACAACTTACTTTGAAATTCAATAAGCTTAGTTGCATCAGGGGTTTGTTGAGCTCTCCATATAGCTTCGCATAAATACCAGTGTTGTTCAACATCTTTGCCTCCCCTTCTTGAGAATTTTGGGTATCTAGTAAGTGAGATAGTTGCGACTCTGACCATAGTTGATTGTCTTAAGGAAACAAGTATAAATACTTGCAAACCCAGTTGAGAACAACTAGCTGAACTTGGCTAATCAATACTAATAAAAGTAGATTTTACCCTCATATCAATTATGCACTAGTTGGACTTTAATAAGCTTACGTACCTTAGAAAAGAGAAGACTAGGAATTTTTTATGGCACTAGGGGAAGGTTAGGGAGAGGAGGAGTCATGCTGCTGTGTTGCATAGTTCTATATTCTGGTATTGAATAATCCTCAAAGAAAATTCACCTCATCGTAAAGTGCAGATCATCATCTACTACTATGTGCTCATCTGGTAACATAGTCAGTTGGTTAATTAACTTAGGTGTTCGAAATCCTTCTGATTCCACGAGCATTTGTGTAGCCACTTCTAAACCCTCCACTTTACTCCCACCGAAAACTCCTATTTTTCCAGAAAAAGAACTTTCTTCCTCCTTTCCATTTTGCAACTATGGAGTCTCCATTTCCTTGTTCCACACCGTCAAACTTCTTACAATGTCTCCTATATGATGCAATTCCCTTCTTCTAACCCCAACTTCCCGCAACTTCCTTTCTCGCCACTTGTCAACTATTCTTTCCCTCTACAACACTCTAAAATATCTCACCTTCCACAACTCTTCTTGATTTTTTATGATAACTTCTTCATTCTTCCACATCTACACAACACTCCTCTCCCCCAATCCATTCCCCCAGTAGTAAAAATTTAAGCTGCCATTTGACCTTGTGGAAATACCGACAAGTTGTCTTCAACCATTAGTACTTTAGCCCAAATTTGAATATGGATTCTGCATAAGAGAAGGATTGGTGCTTCTCAGTCGCAAATTCAATTATGTAGATATCAAGAGTTATGTCAACCCAAAAATTGATAGCTCTTATTAAATTTATATTCAAGTAATGAAGATCAGCTAGATCAACTACAATCCAAGTTCTACACAACCTCGGACGTGTCACAACACCCAATTTATGTTGAATTCGAGTCAAACAATTCTCTAATTATTCATGAAACTTTCACCAAAATATCTTGTATTGATCACAAGAAGACTTGGCATACATAAACTCCTCTCAGATCCAATCTTGATATTTCTGTCTCACTTATGCTTGCTACAAAAATAAGTGATCAACTTTCTCATGCCACCATTATTGGATCTCCCAGCCAATATACCTTGGTCATATGATCTATATCCCATAAGAAGCTTGTGGTCTTGGTAATGAAACCATTTTTAGCATAAAAGTGTGAATGAATAATGACCTAGGTTTCGTCCTAGGGTTCCAACAAAGATTTTTGTGTAGTATAGCACTTCGCTGACATTTTCACTCCCTTGGATCAAAGGAATTCCCACTTGAGGCGATACAAAACCATAGAAAGATAGAAGATGATATAAAATTAGATATTATGTATTTTGTGCAACCATCCATACAATTCATTTGCAACAAGATAAATTATGCATTTAAAAGAGAATAATCAACATACAAACATTTTTAAAAGGGGGTGCAAATACATACACATGTGACAAAACTCCCATTCTCCTTTTATTATTAAACAACAATCCTTCAGTATAGATTACGACGCATTATCAACTAGAGCGCAGATATTACAACTTAAACAAACTATCAAAATGCATCATTACATAATCAGATCTTCCTACAAACAATATTTCTTTTACTTAGATCAGATCTAATCTTTGCAATGTCATATAAACTTATTTCTTGTTGCTTTGCATCTTATTTTATACCCCATGTTCACTTGATCTAGTATTCGATCCCTGGCTCGCTTGATCCATAGTTTTCCAAAACCTCGATCTATTACCTTTATTTCTCGTTGACCATATCAAAATCGATTCCAACTTTTTCGGTGGGTGCCCTTACATTCCATTGTGCAAGTCCCAAAACACATATTTTTCTACCACTTTTATTTTCCAGTGCTTCGCTTCCAACAAATTTATCCAAAATTTCCTTCACAACTTCTATTCCATCAAAAATGAAGGACCTGACATGAGTCTCCTAGTGATAGAATAGCCTGATTCTACTCTAACATTGGGGGATCTGAGGATGGTGTTAGCCCTCTCATTTATCAAGGGTGAGAAAAACCTCTTATAGGCCTCAAATCAGCTACCAAACCATGTGTATACTAATAAGTCCATTGGGGATATGCTAGTCCAAGTGAACCATCTCATGAATAATGTGGGGAAAAGCACAGACTTCTGGGGTACTTTAGGTTCCCATGGATTGGAATGATATTTTGTAAGTGATAGGAGTCACATAGATCTCAACGCTTCACTTGTATGGTGTCATAACGCTCCTCTAGTGGACTTGGGTTCCAATTAAGTTCCCCTGACCATGATGAAACCAACTTTCCAATCACATAAAATGTATAGTGTTTCATCTTCACCATTAGGTACAATTAATCATTAGCGTGTATAAGTGAAACAAACTTTTTAATCAAGGGAAAATTGACACTTCATACGAGGCTTCTCTTCCAAGTTTGGGGCTTTGATCACATGATAGTGTTACCTCCATAGGTAAGTGTGGCTAATAAAAAACCCTATTAGGTGTTCCCATCCCCCAAGGGGAAAGTGAGGTCCATGGTACATCCTTCAATAAATAGGTAGAATATGAATAATACTAGAATGGATGGGGATAAAGGGGTCTTAGATTCATATTCCATGGTCAAAGGGGTAGCAATGATGAGGGAGTCCACATATTGGGTGTACAAATGTGAGGAGGGAGAAATCATGGATGTATGAGTTACCCCAACCTTTATTTTTCCACCCTTCTTATTTTCCTTTTTCCTTTTATTGATTTTTCTTTGTATTACTGCTCAAAGCCTTAGGACATTAGAGCATGCTATGAATGATGCATAATAGTTATTACCTAGTTAAAGGTGGGGAGGTTCATCATTTACCAAGGGTTGAGATGTCCACGAGTTCCTTTTATGTTGTGATGGGGAAATCAGTGGCCCTAGGAATCAGGGTCGTGGCCATAATAATAAGGGGTAGAGATCATGATTGGATTTTTCCAACTTGCTATTATTAATATCTCAATCATATTCTGCATTTTGTGATTTTATTTTTATTTATTTTTCTTGCTTGAGGCCATGATATTGTTTAAATTTCGTTTAGCTGCACCAAGCTATGGGGAAACATTTCCAAGCCTTACCCAAATATGTGGATAAGGGGAGGGGGTGTGCCAATACCTTGCAGAACTAGAGAAGGGAAATAATGAGTAGGGATCATAATATGTAGAGGGAAGTGATAAATATGGAATGGGAAAATGAGACCACACTACCAAAATTGGGGTTTCCCAAGTAGTGTCCTTCCTAAATCCTTAGGCCAATAGGGGAGGTTCCACGGGACTAGGATTGAAGATTAACCCCCCATTTAAGGTGAGGGAACAAAATCAAATTCAAATCCATTCCATATTCCAACTTACCCAATAATCCATGAAAAAATGCCGAAATGAAAAAAAAGCATAAGCACCCAATTTCACAATGAATAACATATCTTTTGGATTAAATTTATCACCTTCTAACATGCGCTCTTGATAAATGCGTGAGTAAACATATGAATGATGTAGGTGGAAGAGATAAATTGGCACATCACGTTAGCTACAAGGTGGTTGTTAGGGGTTGTTGGTTACGAGATGGAAGAAGATGAATACTAGGTGAAAAATTATCTTAGGGGTATCCACTTTTGGTAGGTAACATCTGGCTCCAACTGGTACATGAGCTCACCATAGAGTGCATGGTCCATGTACTCGCAAGGGGAGGTTATGAGAACTCTAGAAATATTCTGGAAAACAAAACTATATCCTCCACATCAAAATACAACTATTCAAATTATGTGCTCTCGATATGCTTTTATCGCCCATGTTTTTCATCAAATAATAAATCAATATAGAAAAATAAATCTATTCTTAGTGCAAGTATAATCTAGATGCAACTATTCTAGCATGAAAACATGATATGATGACAATATTTATGCAAATATAATATGCAATGCATCCTACACTACCATGATGTTAACATCTTCTGCAAGGGATAAGTGTAGTCATATAGCCAATTTAACCAACATATCATTAGATCAATGTAACATCTTTTGTTCATACGAGTTCTTGTGAGATAGGGCATCAAATTATCACATTCTCCTTTGCGAAATAGACAAGATGAATCACACGGGTGGGAGGTGGGAAAACAAGAAAACCAAGCACCATGAAAAAGAATCATGGATGAGGAAGAATAATCCATCTTGCACCATTGTATCCGCTATTGTAACCAAAGAATGAAGAATGCAATAACCAAACTCATGAACTTTTGATGAAGAGAAACCTTAAGTATATCGGCCTCATCATTGTCCTTAGGAACATGGTGGGAGAAATACGAAGAATATTGAGGAAGGACAATATCATCATTGTCATATATTGCATCATTTTTAAAAGGATGACCAATGTCCCATTTCCCTCCTATATGCAAGAATTTAGAAATGTCAACATCATGCAGATCCCAGGGAGCCATTTCCTTGAGCTTTTCATAGAAATCAATGGGGAGTCACCAAGGTGAGTATAAAATGCTTTGAGAAAAGCTTGCTTCACCCTATAAGCATTGGAATTGAGGTTTAATGAAGAAATATGGCTTCATTCTTCCATTAGAGTTTCTAAATAATGATTGGTAATTTCTCGACACATGTTTCGTTTCCTCAACAATGACACCAAAATGTTACCACAAAATCTAGTAGACCTTGGAGAGGAAACCCTACAAGACAAGAGCTATACAAAGCACTAACAATGGGGTGGAGGCCCAATGTCACCTTAGACAAAACCTCTTTCCCTTTATGTACTTTCAACGATGGAAGGAGTCCTGGTAGGAGGGAGATCACTTAGAATTGATATGCTAGGTATAAGGCATGGATTCAAAGAAGAAAATCATGAATGTCTAGAGGTCGTTAAAAGGAAGTTATATTGATTCAAAGAGAGGCTCAATAAAGGTACAATGATTCAAAGAAGAAAATCACTCTATAATAAAATACCAAGAAAAAATGGTTCAAGACCTAGGGATTTGAGGTTTTTCAATTGTAATAAGTACTCACAAGATAAAGGCCCAAGGGAAAAGGATAATCTCATACAACCTTCAAGAAAGTCCTCAAGTTGAGGTGAAAAGAAAACAAGGCTTCCCTCTTAAATAAACCCCTAAGGAAAGATATTTTATGGATGAAATTTGAGTTATGCCCACCAAATTGATTGGATAGGTAGCCTAGACCTATCTCTTGATGTTTAGGCTCTCAAATCACCAGAACAATTCCTCCCTAAAATTTCTCCCTAAGCCCTACATTATTTCCCTAACCTTAAAAGGACAGAATTTGAGAGGAGAAAAATATGGAGAAATTTTAAGGTTGATCACCAAAGACTTGGACTAGTGCTTTGAACTTGGGCATATGGAGTTAAGAATTCTCTAGATAAGATGAATTTGTGGCTATGGAGGCCAAAATTTGATGCCCTAGATGTCAAAATTCTAACATTTACCCACTCAATGATAAATGGAGTTTGATGGAGAGTTATATGAATTCCTCTGCTAGGAACATTCATTACATGTTATACAATGAATAAAATATGCAATTCAAAATTAAATGGACTTTAAAATTAATTTACAACATATTAGAGCATGAATTAATATAATCTAGAAGAAGCAATTCCATACATTAGACAATTTCGAAATAAAAATCTTCAACAATAGGCACTTATAAGATAACATGTAGTATATCCATCCATTCATCAAAGAAATAACTCCATAGGAAATCTAAAATAACTTCCATACATTAAAATTCATTCCAATTATATCCATTAATAACCAAGAAGGAACAAGTGTGAGTTTCTCTCAAGAAGTTAAATTATTTAAGTGATGATGATGAGAGAATGAAATGATCTCTCTCCAATTTATACATGTCTAATGATCTCTAATTTTAACCTAAATCTCCTCAAATCATAAAAGAATGGGCTAATACAAGATGAGGTTACAAGACAACCTCACATCCAACGTAAAACATAAGAATTAACCCACAAAAGGGTTGAAATGCTGATATCATGCGTGTGTAGACCCTTTTAGGGCACGTGTCGGTCTCCTCCAGTGCAAAAGTGAGTGTAGAGGGCTCCATAAATCATGACCTAGAGGTTAACCTCTAAATCTCCATGAAAATCATCTTTTGGACCTAAGTTTTGTGTTTGGGGCACAAAATGGATCTCATGGGTCTCCTAGTGATAGAATAACCTAATTATGATCCAACATTTTTGGCTTTGAGGATGGTGCTAGCACTTGCATGTCTCAAGGGGCGAGAAAAACCTCATATGGGCCTCAGATTAGTTTCTAAACCACGTGTATACTACTAAGCCAACTGGTGGAATGTTGGTCCATGTGCATCATCCCATGAATAATATGGGGAAACACATATACTACTAGGGTGTTGTAGGTCCCCATGGAATGGAATGATGTTGTGCAAGTGATAGGAGTCTTATGCCTCTCAACACTTTACTTTTAGGGTATCATAATGCTCCTCTAGTGCACTTGGGACCCTATTAAGTTGCCTATACCATGATGAAAACCACATGCTTATAATCACACATGATGTCCAATGCTTCATCTTCTAGATTTGGGTCTTTGATCATGTAATAGTGTTACCTCCCTAGTTAGGAGTGGCTAATATACAACACTATTAGTTGTTCCTAGCTCCCAAGGGGAAAGATAGGTCCATGGTACATCCTTCAATCAATATCTAGCATATTAATAATACTGGAATGGATGGGGATAAAGGGGTCTCTGAGCTAGATGCCATGGTTAAAGGGGTATAAATGATGAGTAATTACACAGATTGGGTGTAAAACTTTGAGGATGGAGAAATCATGGATGCATGAATTACCCCAACCTTTGTTTTTCCACCCCTCTTATCTACCTTTTAATTTTTCTTGATTTATCTTTATATTATTTCTTGAAGCTCTAAGAAATGAGAGCATTCTGTGAATGATGCATAACAATTATGACTTGAGGGAAAGGATTTGTTACAATGATATTCATCTAATCCATAAAATATCTTGCCCTATATGTTGCTTTAAGAGTGAAACCCTAATTTATTTTTCCTTCAAATTTAGGAGTTTCTTGAAGGTTGTATTGGCTTAGTAATTTTTGAAGTATATCTCAAGAAGCCTTTTATCTTGGGACTTGACCTTTTGAGTACCTCTTACCATCGAAAAACCTCAAAACCCTAAGTCTTGAGTCATCTTTTCGTAGTGTTCGATTAATGGGTCTTGACCTAGGTTCAAAGTTAAGTTTGCCAAACAAATCCCTACACTACTGGCCCTTTCGGCATCAACCCGCAGAGCGCGGGCTGAAGTCTCACCCGAAGCAGTATGGGTGGATGCTGGAACCAAGCTTCAACACCCAGAAATTTGTGTAATGTCATTTTATGCCCTAAACGTGACTTTGTGCAGATCGATAAGCCCTTACAGCTTAGCAATATAACTTCCTTTTACCGACCTTTAGACATTCGTGAAGGTCTACAACTATATTTTGCGGACCCTAAACAGGTGAATCAACCACTTACGCACCTTTTTGATTACTCTTAGTTCTGTATTTACCCATATCGGCTTTAGTTTTCGATAAATTTGTCATGCATCAAGATATTCTTCACGTAAACAAATATTTTTCCTTGCATTCATATAGCAATATTGATCATGTAAAATCACGCATTAATACCGTATTAATTCATAAACCCACCATTCATCATAGCATAAAACCACATTCATTCATAACATAAATAATAGGCATAACACAGGAATTGTTGAAATAATCTTCTTTATTAATACTTCAATTCATCTTACAGACTCAAGACTTCCCTGCCACTCAGTTTTAGGGGTCCGTACACTCAGCTGCGGACTCTACTCTAGGCCTCTGTGCACACAGTTGTAGAGCCCCTATTCTACTCTAAGACTTCTTCACTCTTTTCTCCTAATGCCCCATTACATTCATTACCAATGTCTATTATGCCTTAGACTTTCTAAGACTCTCATTTTTATACAATCCCATGGTCTGAAAACCATGGGTGGATCTATAAATCTGACACAATTTACATAAAAGAAGGGTAAAACCCTTTATGACACTTTACTATCTACGTGCTCATTGACCACAATTTGCAGAGACTTCACACTTTATACAACAAAACTTGGGCTTTTGCCCCAAAATTGACCCTAGGGGACCCTGTCTTAACAGGCCCCCAACAAAAATATCGTGACTCACCCTTGAGTCACTCTGCTGGCGCGAAAATATTATTGTAGAGACCTCCCAACTCTACTTGTGCCACTACTACCTCAGCCATGCTTTGCGTAGCTGTCTTCTTGATCTGCTCGACCAACTGCTCTGTTGTTGGTCCTGCACCGACTTCCTTGATCTACTTCTACATTCTCTGTAGGCTTGTTAGCTTCTCCTCAATGTTAGTGGAGATAACATAGGCCTCATCCAGCCAAGGCCCCAATCTGACCTTGAGGAGCACCTCTCTCCACTATGTTGCTTCCACCTGTTCGAGAAACTGTTTTTCCTCTTGCATCTTTTCCAACTGTTGTGCCATGGCGACAGTACACGTCATTTTTCTTACTTCATCATACCGTTGCTGCAAATCATGGGTCTTTGTGTTCAACCTTTGAACGTTAGGATGTTCCTATAGAGCTGTGACTACCTCCAAGGATTTCTCGAAGAGCACAGCAAAATCCACCACCGTGGCCTCTACTACTGTGACTCCATCCTCTATAATGGTTTCACACTGCTCTCTAACCTCTGGTAGAGTTGAAGGCTAGGACTTCAACTCGAACTTTGTTATCTTCAGGTTTAGTGCAAACTGAACCTTGGGCACTTCTGTTTTTGCATCGCACACACCTAGTAACAGCCAACTTCCTAATATTAGCCTTTGACGACACTTCTTCTGGTATATGCAGCTCAAGGAATTTTTAGCATGCCTCAGCCACCACGGATGTAGTTCATTAATTTTTCTCCTAAAATTTATTCCATGCTTCCAGCACTGCTGATTTCCACACGAAAATTTGTTTGTTGTTGACTTTATACTCGCTGATCAAGCTCACTGTACGCTATTCTCAGGCCTTAATCTCTATGATCACACCTACTTGTAGTGTGTGAAGGAAGTCACTGGGGAGCGCAACCAAGTTGAGGCCAACATTCTTCAAAGTGCTGACAATAACCTTGTTAGCGGTCGCCTCCGTGCTCAGAGCTCCATCTCACAGTACGACTACCCAAAGATCCAATGACCAAACCAACTCTGGTGCTTGAGGGGTCCCCAGTGCCAAACTAGTTGATGTCGCACTGCTTTGCCCTACACCTACCTGAATTCTCATCGTCTAGATCTACAGCTCATGTAGATCCTTTTGTATGGTGCTCGGTACTTGCTTCTACTACCACTTAAACTGCTACAACAATTCTACTGTTGTGTCCCACACCTTTTTTCCAATATCATCTAAGTCACCCTTTGTCAAGGTAATTGGATCTAGAGATGACTTAGAAGCATTTTTATTCTCGCACGGTCCTTCCTTTTCTTGCTCCCTATATTGCTTCACTCAGAAGGGAGTGATCTCTTGATCTCTGTCGCCCTGCTCTGACTACTCTTCTTCCTTAGTTTGGAGCGAAGGAGACTTCTGACTTTTGTTGGATACGCGCTCTTCCTTCTCTTCCTATTCCTTCATGGTAAACTCCACTTCTACTCGGGACTTCTCCTCAATCTCCTTCTTCCTCTTCTCAGCCAACTGTTGAACCTTCAGTTTGGCTGATACCTTTTTTTGCTTCCTCGCAGACTTGCTAGTCCTGGCGGTCAAATCTGTTGTTGAATGCCAATTTGCTGGTCAACACTTGAGGACCTCTGCAATGGCGTCATTCGTAGCCAAGTAGGGTAAGTCATACCGCTTCTAATCTGGATCCTTCTGTGCTTGGATGTAAACATGGTGGAAGTCCGCTTTGAACTCCGCATACCCAGATAGCTAATCCAAGATGGTTGGTGACAACCATGAGTTTTGGTTGATAGTTGCATGAATGCTCGCCTCCATCAGTAACCAAAAGAATTTTCTTTCTCTAACCCACTCAGTGTCCTTTGTGGCCCATAGAGATGCAAAATTTTTTGCTTCTGGTAAATCTGTCTCAATTAAAGGAAACTGGCTATCCTTTGACAACTCCCATTCGACCAAAACTATTAAGAGCAGCAACCATGAATAATGAAAGGTCTTACTTTGGTCCTATGCCTCTCTGTAGTTCGCGAGGAACTTTCTACACAAGTAGAGAGCCCAGTTGAACTGTACGCCCTCCACACACTGTGCTTCCAAAGAGACCACTGGTGTCGACACCTAGTTTGCGCGACAATTTCTCATGACTTTGCCAGCCAAAATTTGAGTGGTAACTTTCACTACGAGGTCAGTAATACTGGTAATTGAATACCCACGCGACTTCTTGACAAGTTTGAACTTGTACTTCATCTTCTTAGCGAGGTCACACTCAATCCTCTTTTTGCCAAACACCTTTTACGGATTCAGTCTTGAATGAGGTAATAATGTGATCTGGTGGATCAGCATATCAGCGATGGGTATTGGCTCATTCAACCATAAGCACCTGTCATGCATAAGGCACATCAAGTACTTAATGTCTATCAATTTTATTTGGGTATGGTGGTAATGGGGCACCCATAACAAGTTCAACAACCCTGACTTGTTAACTCCATGAATCCATTCTATCAGCTCTAGCACGATGACACGAGACTCTTTGTAGAACATCATCCTCATGAAGGTGTCTATGGCAAGGTGGGGGAAATGCTTAAGGTCTTCCAAGTCCAAATATTCAAGCTTCATATGCAGGATCTGCGCCAGGCGCAAACCTTCAAAATTTATATTTTTCGGCAGCACGGGTGTGTTAAGGAGGAACTATCCCTCATTTGGGTCCTTCAGGACCTTCACCTTGCCCTGGCGCAGAGGGATATACTCTGGCATCTTAGAAATAGGGTCTACCCCTTCAGTTTCTATGTCTTCCATGCCCTCCTCGACCTCCAGATCTACCACTTTTCCCTTCTCTTTTGCACTCAAATTTTCTTTCCGCTAAGACTATGTAGCTGCATGTTTCCTCAGTGACTTGCGCACTGACATCAAATTCTTTTACTTATCCTTATTTTTCTTGGGGACCTCTCTCATCGGCGTAGGCGACCTCGGCGTCGTAGGTACTGCTGCTAGGACCTCCATACTCATCAACTCAGGAGCAAATCCCTCAGAGGTGATAGATCCCCTAGTACTAGCAGTCTCAGCTAGTGCAGACATGAATTTGTTAATGAAGTTTTTATCTAACTCAGGCAATTTTTTGAACACGAGGCTTGCAATTAAGGCTTCTAAGTAGTAACCGTTCATGTGCAATAGAAAACACAAAACATAAATTATCAGAAGCAAAGTGTTTTCTGATGGATGACTATGCATAATTTATAGGTGAATTCAAATTCAAATTTGACTGTTCCCCCCAAAATACATCCATGATTGCTATATTGGCAGCAAATTTCCCAAGTTTTTACTCTTAAATTTAGCCTTCATTACCTTAAATGCTGCCCCCACGCTCCTTTTAACCGTCTCCTAGCAGTCAAATCATGAACAGTGACGATAACTGTCACTTTTTGGCTACGTTGCGTAGTCTCCACCCCTATAACGCAGCTCCCTTTGTGCTCCTATAGATGTTGGGACACCCTCTTGTTTTGTGCAGACACCCTATCGCTCAGCTCTACAACCTAGGCAGTGTAGTTTGTAGTCTCACACCTCCTTGCAGCTACCTAGAGCACTAAGACTGTGCTACCATCATGTAGTCATTAGGCCAAATCCCAGGTGTATGGCTTCAATCGACTTCCATTTACCTTTCCCAGAAATGGATCTTCATTTAATTTTACAAGCTGAACTGCTCCACCATTGGTAATCTCTTTGATAACATATGGCCTAGCTAATGCATCTGAAATTTTCCTGAAAACTTATCAAACTTGCTATCATATAATAAAACTAAATCATTTACCTTAAAGGTGCGTAGTTTGATGTGTTTATCGTGCCATGCCTTTTCGCGCTCCTTCTGAACTTGCTGATGGAATCCAACCAAAAATCTATCTTCCTCGAGCTCTGTCAGCTATGAGAGTCTCCCTTCCAAGGCTCTGCAATCTGCCATTATTGTGAACACCGCTATTCATAGGCTAGGCACAATGTATTCCATAGGCATCACAACTTCTATGCCATAGACCAGCCTAAAAGTTGTCTGAAAAGTAAGCTTCTTACAGGTAGTTCTATAAGCCCACAACATTGCTGGTACGCACACATCCCAATCATTCCTCTGTGAATTGAAAACCTTTTTTCAGCACATTCTCCAATATCTTATTAAATGCTTCAACCATCCCATTGGCCTGAGGATGATATGGCATACTCTTCTGATGATAAACTTGGAATTCTCCCATGAGCATGTTGATCATTTCATTAAGGAAGTGCGTATCGCGATCACTCATCAAAATATTTGGGCAAACGAACTTGGTCAACACATATTCAAATAGGAACTTTGCTACTATTACCCCTGTACAGTCCTTTATAGGATGTGCCTCCAACTATCTGGTTAAATACTCAGTTGCAATGATGATATACCGCGCACTTGTCTTCTTGCCTAGAGGCTAGATCGGTCCTACAAAATCAATTTCCCATTTCTCAAATGAATGCAATGATACCTATGGATTCAGGGCATCTCATCCCTCCACGATGGCTTACCTGTCCTCTGACATGCATTACACACCCTACAATACAATTTGGAATCCTTATGAAATGTTGGCCACCACAACCCTATGGGTAAAATCTTCTGCGTTGTTGCTTTTCCTGCATAATGGCCTCTTGAAACCCCTCCACGAGCTTCAACAAGGATACTATTCCATTCAAAATCAAAGACATAATGTCGCAGTATTTCATCTAATCCCATCTTATACAAGTGGTCTACAATCACATAAAAGTCTATTGCGCGCTCTACTAATGCCTTCTTTTGTTGACTCGTGTATCCCTTTGGAGCCGTTCCTATAGTCAGGAAGTGGAAAATGTCTGCAAAATGATTGTCTGCTATGCACACCACAAATAGCTTCGTGTCAGACAATCCTTGTCTGCAAAATGATTGTCTATTGTGTGCATCGTAAAGAGCTTCGCGTCAGACAATCCTTTCTCCAAATTGGTAGGCTCCTCTCCTATTTCAATGCATGAGAGATGATCTAGCCCTACATTCAATCGCCCTGGCTTCACAATTACTTTGAAATCGTACTCTTGAAACAACAATAGCCACCTGCATATTCCCCCCCACAACATAGGCTTGTTGACTAGGTACTTTAATGTAAAATGGTCTGTATACTTCTTAAAGTGTTTGCCTAGTAGGTAATGTTTGAACTTCTGGAGCGCATACACCATAGCCAAACCTTCGTGCTCTGTCATTGAATAATTCTTTTCAGCCTCAGACATTTTCTTGCCTACAAATGCTATAGGATGATCCAAATCTCCTTCACCAGCCTGTGTCGATACCGTCCCAGCGCTATACATGATGCATCCACATGCACATGAAACTCCTTCTTCCAGTCTAGGAAGACTAGGACTGGCGCGATGACCAATTTCTTCTTCAATATATCCAAACTCCACTGACATTCTTCATACCAACATAATGTAGCATCCTTCTTTAATATCTTTTCCATCGACACGGTAATCTAGGCATAACTCTTGATGAACTTCCGATAGTATCCAGTATGACCCACCATTGCGCGCAGCTGTTTAACACTCCATGGTGCCTCCAAATTGATTATAACCATGATCTTAGAAGGGTCCACCATTAATCCTTGTCTGCACACTACATGAACTAGCAAGATTCCAAAAGGAATGCAAAATAAACACTTCTTTAAGTTTAGCGCGAGCTGATACCTTCAACATGTATCCAACATCAAGCATAAACAAGCTACATGGCGTTTTACTAGTCCAAACACTGTCCAATCATCACAATATACCTCCAAAAACTTGTGGATGAACTCCTTGAACGATGCAATGAGTATGCGCGAAAAGATTGTCGGTGCATTCTTAAGTCCAAAAGGAATTACTGTATACTGAAAAAATCCCCACTCAGTCACAAAGGTAGTTTTACTCCTGTATTTTGGCACGATCTTTATCTGATGGTATCCAGAGAACCTATCAATGAATGAATAGGCCTCTTTCTCACCAACATTATCCAATACTTCATTCGTGAACGATGTTAGAAAATTATATATTACAGAGCAATGGAACATATAAAATATTGCAGAAATATAAACACAGAAAATGCATAAAACAAGAGAGACATAGATATACGTGGTTCACCTAGTTTGGGCTACGTCCACAGAGAAAATAGCCAGTCCTTCTTTTTATATTATCCAGCAAACGGAAGAGATATAATCTACAATAGATCTGCTATAACTCCCTCTTCACTCTCAATCTCCTCTCTCTTCCTCACTCAGAATACCAATCTACATAGATGCAATACAATTCCATCATATATAATGAGGGGTTGCCTTCTAGGGAAAAGAAACCTAAATTAAACGTAACTTCTACTGTCAGATCTCCACCTAATGAACGACCCAGATTGACTACGAAATTACAAAATTTTACAAGGCAATTTTACATATATTCTTAGCTTTGGGGGCACTGCCCCCGATCCCCCCGTCAGGGGGGGGCTCCCAAAAGGTCGCAACTACCCCCCCTTGGACCCCCCCTGCAGTGAATATTTTACGGGCGGAGTTTCCGCCCCATTTCGAACTGGGTCCCAATGCGGTGATACCTTTGAATACAGAAGATAATCAGGCTCCACACCCAACAATCTCCCACTTGGAGACTGATTATAGCAACTCCACCACTGCTTCATTTGCTAGACAATGACTCCACGTTGGACTTGCCTGTTTCTCATCTTCTTCATCATACTTGAAGACCAATTGAAACTGAGCAGATTCTCAATTTCTCCCTGGTTACTACTTTTGTTAACATATCTGCAGGATTCTAGCTAGTGTGTATCTTTTCTAGCTTCAACTGTCCATCTTCCAATAATGACTGTATGAAATGGTATTTGAGATGTATATGCTTAGTCTTGAAATGAAGTGCAGAGTTATTTGCAAGATGTATGGCACTCTGGCTATCACTATATAACCTACCCAACTCCTGCTTCTTACCCAATTCATCCAGAAACCTTTGTAACCAAATTATTTCTTTACTAGCCTCTGTAGCAGCAACATACTCTGCTTCTGTTGTTGAGAGTGCAACAACACTTTTCATTTTTGAGACCCAACTGACAGTTGTTCCACCTAAAGTAAACACATACCTTGTTGTGCTCCTCCTGTTATCTCTATCACCCGCCATATCTTCATCAACATATCCCTATAGAGCAATGTTTGAACCACCAAATCATAATGCTTGATTTATGGCACCTCTCAAATACCTGAGAATCCAGTTCATCGCCATCCAATGTTATTTTCCTGGATTGTTCATGTAACTTCTTACAACTCCCACTACATGTACAATATCAAGCCTTGTGCAGACCACTACATACATTAAGCTTCCAACTGTTGATGCATATGGAACTTTAGACATTTGAGCCATTTCTTCCTGAGTCTTGGGACACTCCTTAATTAATTTGAAATGGCTAGCCAAAGGTATACTAATTGGTTTTGCATTCTGCATATTAAACCTTTTCAACACCTTTTCTATGTACTCTCTTTGAGGCAATGTTAATTTTCGATTCTTCCCGTCTCTAGTTCTCCTCATACCAAGGATTTGTTTTGCAGCACCCAAATCCTTCATTACAAATGATTTCACCAATTTTATTTTGAGCACATTTATTTTCTACATGTTAGAACCTGCAACAAGCATGTCATCTACATACAATAACAATATAATATAGCTGCCATCATTTTGCCTTTTGAGATAAACACAATGGTCAGAGTAACATCTAGTATAACCTTGTTTAGACATAAACCTATCAAATTTTAGATACGACTACCTTGGAGCCTGTTTTAAGCCATACAAGCTCTTCTTCAACCTGCACACTAGTTTCTCCTTCCCTTTTACCTCATATCCTTGTGGCTGCTGCATATATGTCTCTTTCTCCAAATCCCCATGGAGAAACGTTGTCTTTACATCTAACTGCTCAAGATGAAAATCTTCAACTGCTACTAGACTTAAAATAGTTCTAATTGAAGTCATTTTAACATCAAGAGAAAATATTTCATCAAAGTATATACCCTTTTTTCTGTGCAAATCCTTTCACCACAAGTCTAGCTTTATACCTTTTTCTACCTCCATATTCTTCCTTCAACTTGTAAACCCATTTATTCTGTAGTGTTGTTTTACCTGTAGGCAACCTGACTAAGTCCCAAGTTTGGTTATGTGCTAAGGAGTCCATCTCTTCTTTCATGGTTTGCTCCCACTTCTTCCTGGTTTCTACCTGCACTGCTTCTTCATAACATTCTAATTCACCAGAATCAGTCAACAATACATAATATAATGAAGAAAAGTATCGTTCAGGGGGTCTACTTATCCTGGTAGATCTTCTAACACCACTTTCAGGTGTTTGAGGTGCTTTTTGTTGTTGTGATTGTTGTTCTGGCTGTTGATCCTTATGATTTTCAGGCACCATCACTTTTTCTGTGATCTCGTCAAGCACTATATATTCTCTATTTTCTTTTTCCTGTTTCTTTTCTTGCAGCTGATCCTTATACAAAACCTTTTCATTGAATATGACATATCTGCTCCTAATGATTTTGTGTTTTTCATAATCATAAAAGTGATAACCAAAATCATTAACACCATATCCAATAAAGGTAAATTTCTTTGATTTTGCTCAAGGTTTGTTCTATTTTCTTTATTAATGTGGACAAAGGCTTGACAACCGAAAGTCTTTAAAAAAGAGTAGTTTACCTTTTTACCTGTCCATGCCTCCTCTGGAATACCACCATCCAAGGAACTTGAAGGACCTCTGTTTATTAGATAAACAACAGTATCTAT